>CAUJRU010001629.1:0-129241 GCA_963277665.1 Viscum album
ACATTTATATCTCCAATTTTTTTAAAAGGATAAAAAAGGATATGTTTGGTTGTAAATTTTTATTTTAAATATGGATTAATTTTTTTGTCATTGTAATTGGGAAAATTGGGCCCGAGTGATAATGGATCCGCCCTACCTTAACATGGTTGTTGGGTCCTGGCCCGCCAGGTACCACTAGTTTCCCCACAGACACATGGCCCCCACCCTGGGGCCCACCCACATGCCTGAACAGGTCATCTGACTAATAAAAGTCCCCACATTCCAAAAAATGTCCTTCCTAGTGTGCTTTGTCCTCACTCTCACACACCCTAGGTAACTTCCTAGAAGGTCACCCATCCTGATCACCACTCCAGGCCAAGCACGCTTAACTGCGATGTTGTAATCCGGTTGGCTACCTAAAAAAGGTGCACCTTGTTGACATGAGTCATATCATTTACTAATTTAACCCTTTATTATTTTGGTGTGTTACAATAATTTACTTTTAATTTTTTTTGATGAAATGGTTACATTAAATTCATAAACAACTCTCTTACATTTCTTGTAGAAGTAGTATAAAAAAACATGTAAATGAATTCAAAAAAGATCTAAAAGTAGAATTTATTTTGTGAATTTTTGTTCCATGTTAATTTTATTGATGAATATAAAGTAGTATATATTCATTAATGTTTTATATTCAAATTAATTTTCTTTAATAATTTTTCAAAATAAAAGTAAATGAATAGTTCTAAATATGACATTAATGATATTTTATAACAAACAATATTTTTTTAAATGATTTAAAATTAATAAAATTTTTATCATTAGTCAAGTTAATGGGTTATGGTTAAACATATCAACCATGTTAAATTTTTCAGTATTTTCCCGTTGTATGCTAAAATTCATGACCCCTAAATAGTATAAAACTTTCATATCAGGGTAATTGTCAAAAAAGGTTAAAGGGGGTTAAAACTGAGAGAGAAGGGTTAAAAATCATCGAAACATGTATAATATTATTTATGAGAGGTTTTATAATTATAATCACCATATATTACAAAAATATCAAATTTTAGTCATATGATTTTGAGAAATAATTTATATTAATTTAATATTTTATATAATTTCAAGAGTGCCCCTCCCCCCACTTATAAAAGGGAACCTCTTCTCCTATCTTAATAACACATTTTCAGCCTTCTATATCATCAAATAACTTCCTTAATACCTTTATATTGTCCTTAAAAACATTAAATAGATTATTTTATTATGAAAATACCATCCCTTCAATGCTTAAGGTGTAATCCAAAAGATGTTTCTCAACGAAGAGGTATAACTCTCAACCAAATGTTTTCAATTTTTTTCCTACAATAGATTTAGGGTCTCAATCACGTCTTCCCATACAGCAGAGGCTTCTGACTTGCAGTGAGGGTCTATCGATAGTTAGTGGGGAGACTATACACTCATATTCAGAGCGCATATTGGAAATAGATTATAAAATCAGACAACAACGGAAGCACATGTAAAACAATAACCAACTGGATAATGAAAATGGACAATGCATGAATGTCGCAATGATACATATTAGAAAGCAATAAAAAAAATAACAACATTTACATTACAATATACAAATAAAGAAAAGACTCAAAGCCCCCAGGGAAATATCCATGAGCATCCTGAACTCATGCTCTGTCCTTTGCTCCTAATTCTCAAGTACAAGGAACAACCACTAGAAAAAGTCCACAATCCTACAAACAAGAAGGTCTACTTAGGTACCCCAGTGCATTGGTGGCCTTACTAGTGTGTGAGATATAAAACTCAGTAGGATGGGACTACCGGTCCTCTAGATCAATCTAGAAAATGCAATATAACAAACAATGTGATGATATAACAAGGCAATAACAGAACTGAATAAATAACCAACAACTTATCTGGGTTTTAAAGGGACACCTGACTACAATACCTTTTTCATCACATAGTCAGTATAAGTTTCTGCAAAAGAATCATACATGCATGTTTATCAACAATAAATACCTATCAACACTTTACCAATTATTTTATATTTAATCATTTTGTTATCTCCAAGGTTCCATTGATTTTTCATACCTCAATACTAACTTCAGATCCTCCCAGAATTCTAATCATTCTCAACTTATCTTTATTTAATAACATTTAACTTGGGTTTGATCCATATCTCTTATTTAATTCATAAGTCATTATTTTCTTTCATTTGGGGTTTGAACTCCATGTCAAACACCCCAATTCTTATTTGGTGTAGATCGCCATGTCTAACACCCCAAATCTCATATGATGTTGATCTCCATGTCTAACACCTTACATCTAAGTGCATAGATAACTATTGGAGAGGAATGCCATGTCCAAGTCCATACATCTACACTAGTCTAAATTTCCATTTATAGAACCTAATTTTCATTCATTAATTAATTCCCAAATTAATTAATGAAAAATCAATAATTAATTCATCAAGAATTATCCACATTCATTCCCTTACTAATCCAACCACTAGTGAAACACATAAAATTCATTAGTTAACCCAACAAGTAACTAAGTACACAATTACATAAATTATTTAATAAATTAATTAATTTATTAAAACAAATATCATTCCATAATTAATTCTCCACAATTAATTATCCAATCCATATCCCAACATGTCCTAATTAATCTCACAATTAATTTACTTAATCAAACATCAAGGCACATAATTTATACATCATTAATTGTCTCAACATAGCTAATTCCACATCTCATAATTAATCCCCTGATTAATTATCTATATTAAAAACTCAAGCACATACTTAATTCACAATTAATTATTCCACTCTAAATATCATCTTTCCATAATTAATTTTCACAATTAATTATCCAAAAAATCACTACAAAGGAAAATAATTAATTCACAATTAATTAACACAAATTATCCCGCCCAATACATAGAATTACCACTTAACCCAAGTGCGTCATCACGTAAGGGTGGCAATAGAAAAATACGTATTAGCAAGCTAAACGAACATATCAATCAAAACATTATGTTTTTAGATTAAAAGCAGTGAACCCCTATTAGAGGGGTTTTATTACAAAATGTTATTTTTTAATCTAACAAATAATTTTATACAAATAAAACCTTTCATTCATAATTTGAAATTAAATTCATCATCATTTGTGATTTAACGACTATTGTGTTTTATTAATTGAGAAATGTTGAGGACCTTAGCTTAAAGAATTGGTCGAGCCAATGATTTCTAACTTAAATCTCTATCTTCTCATGTACATGCACCACATCAACAATGCGTGCACACTCGGATTGGGAAACATCACCCAAAAATGAAAACCAGCACCCACAATCCGTGTGGTGAGGACCAACGAACCTCCAATACATTAACTGCAACCCAAAATACACTATAAGCACCTAATTTAAGGGGCATGAAACCAAGTATTGTGTGTATAACCTTACCTAAACATGACAGAAGTGAACCAAATCAAGACAAACCACCATGCTTTCAGTGACAGTTGTTGAAATATGGACCAACGGGTCTCGAGACATCCTTCTCACCACCTAAAATTGGAAGGAAGAAAGAAAATGAATTATTCACATGCCTAAGGTATTCGTCCTAATGAATACTGGGAGAAGGAGAGCAGAGATGACTAATGTGAAGAATGATACATGTAGTGAAGGACTTACCTTAACAAAACCGACAACTTCTATAAAGGAACCACCGTGAGCCAGCGTGCAGAGAGGATCCAGGAAGAGGGGGGTGGTGAGCCTCCACCATGGGAGAGGAGGGGGCTCACGCTTCACGTAGGAGGAGGGTGAGGAGTGACTCCATCTTCTTTTCTTACTTAAATAAATTAAAATTCTATTTTAAAATATATTAATTAATATTATAATAATTATAATAGTAACCATCGTATTTTTATTATTACCCTTCAATATTATACCCCTTTGAAAAACTCCACACTCCCATTTACACATTATTTAATTAAATTCTCATCAACTGAATTTAATTAAATTAATTCTCCAACACATTCAATTTAATTAAATTCTATCAACAATTAATTTAATTAAATTGAAACCCATGTTTCGTTTCAATTAATTAAATTCCATTTAACTCAATTTAATTGAATAAAACTCTCCAGCTCACCTCATTTAATTAAATTCTGCAATCTTTATTCAATTAAATAAAAGATTCATAATAATAACTATTATTATTATTATAATTTACTGAAACACCTCTTTGATAATACCCAAAACTCCCCATTTAAACATCATTTAATTAATTTATTCTCAATAATTTGAATTAAATAAAACCCCCAATTTACATTATTTAATTAAATTCTATTTAACTTAATATAATTAAATTAAAATTATCCATATCTCCCCATTTAATTAAATTCCTCACCCTCAATTTAATTAAATAAAACTGTCATAATAATGACCATTATTATTATTATCTTTTAATAAAACCCTTCGTTGATAAAATCCAAAATCCCCCAATCACACATCATTTAATTAAATTCTTCTCAAAAAATTTAATTAAATAATACCTCAACTTTACCTCATTTAATTAAATTCTATTTAACATAATTTAATTAAATAAAAAATCTCAATCTCGCCTTATTTAATTAAATTCCTAAACCCCAATTTAATTAAATAAAACAGTTATAATAAAAACCATTATTATTATTATCATTTAATAAAACTCTTCTTTGATAAAACCCAAACCTCTCCAATTACACATCATTTAATTAAATTATTCTTCAACGAATTTAATTTAATAAATTCTCGAACACATCATTATTTAATTAAATTCTCTTAATACAATTTAATTAAATAAAAAATCCATTTTCATCAAATAATTCAATTCATCTTAACCTTGAATTTAATTAGATAATTCCAAAACACAAAATTTAACACATCATTTAATTAAATTCTTCTCAAATGAATTTAATTAAATAAATTTTCCAACACATCATTATTTAATTAAATTATATCAATAAAAATTAATTAAATAAAAACACCATTTTTCATCAAATAATTAAATTCATATAAACATTGAATTTAATTAGATAAAACCCCAACTACACATTTAACAAATCATTTAATTAAATTCCTTTCAATCCAAATTTAATTAAATAAATTTTACAACTCAATATTATTTAATTACATTCTCCGAACATTATTTAATTAAAAAAAACACGACACTTCATTAATCATCCTTTAATTAAATTCGTTCCAACTGATTTTATTTAAATAATTTATCCGATTCATGTTATTTAATTAAATACTCTGAACCCAATTTAATTAAATTAAAAACTCTAACTCAACAACATTATTTAGATAAATTATCTCCACCTAAATATAAGTAAATAATAATAACTCATTTTTTAACCACTAATTAAATCATTATTCACCTTGAATTTATTTAAATAAAACCTCCATTTCACATTAATTAATTAAATTCATCTTTGGATTGAATAAAATTAAATGAAACTACAAATACTTATTTACACATCTTTTAAATTTTACCATTTAATATTTACCTTCATTGATAACCCCCAAAACCTCATTTACGAGTCATTTAATAAAATTCGTCTCCTCTCAATTTAATTAAATAATGACTCCAGCTCATCATCATTGATAATAAATTTAATTCTTTTCAACTCAATTTATCTAAATAAATTCTCCATCTCCAAATAATTTAATTAAATTCTCTCAACATTAATTTAAATAAAAGAAACCCCCAAAAAATCATTTAATTAAATTCCCTTCATTCATGATTTTAACGAAATTAATGTTACCTGAAACTCAAAACCTGGTAGACCGTATTGTTTGACCTGCACAGTCTGACAGACTACGTGTAGACCGTGCATCTACTACTGGACACCTTTTTTTATTATTCACGAATTACCCTAATGGTTTTGAGTAACTGTACGCAGCCCCTGAAAAAATCACTACCTGGTTCGTTTCTCCCAAAAACCAACATGCAATCTAGGAAACTACTCGAGCCTTTACCCAAGCCTGTTATCAACACATTAAAATAACCCAACACATGAAAATTATTTCCGAACCTTGGTTTTAAAATTAAACTGTGTAGTAAATGAAAAAAGTTCAAATAAATTGTATTTTTAGCTCGGTCCAAAACACTGGACTTTACAATTTACCCACCTTAAAAAACTTGTCATCCCTAAGAATTTATCAGGAGCTACTAAAACACTATCCAATATACCATGGTCATGAAGTCTCATTTTAACTATCACGTTGCTTTCCTAAACTCCCAATGCACCTTTAAGGTGCTTATACACATTACCGTTGGAATTTGGCTCCCATTTATCACATCAAATTTCCATTTAACCTTTTAAATTTATCTTCCCTTTTTGTAAATGGTTTAAAAACAAATGTTACCCTTTTACCAGTTATATGGTGCCCATACACCATACAACTGAAACTGGGTCCTATTATAAACGCAAAAAATCAATGTTCCACTCATGCATGCATTTACATATCAAAACAACTTTATCATAAGTTTCATAAGCAGTAACACAAAAACATTTTATATCTTAGATGTCTGGAACAATATAAAATCATGCTAATAAATAAAAATCATGGAATTTAAACCCCCAAGAATGTTATATCTTTCACCGAAAGATGCTATCTAAAGGCGAATGCTAAAGGAAATCAAAACATGTCATTTCTAGGAACACAATCAAAATTAATAGGAATCCTACTAATGAAACTACATGGAATGTCATATGCATGGAATGAGAATCTATAAGTGCATAAGATGATGAATATAATACAATTTTTTTTCCATATGGGCCAAGGAAAACTTTCAAATTTCACAAGTCAATAAGCAGTAGAAAATACACTAGTCACTTAGGTGAAATCATATCAACTGTATTCATGAATAGTATAAACATCAATTCTAATCCCCAGAAACATGTTTATTTCCCATACGTGGGGTGATCAGTCCCAGACACATCTATTAATCGAGCAGAGACACTTTCTTATTCTCATGTCTACCAACCCATAACAGAAAGATTAAGGAAAAAAGAATGAAAACCTGATCCTTTGATACCACTTTGTAAAATCTCGACCCGGCTTACCCTTGTACTAGTAGTCGGACCAGTCACCACATGACCTCAAGCGTGTCTCCCCGTACACCAGAGGCTTCTGACTAGAAGGGAGGGTCTATTGATAGTCATTGGGGAGAATATACCCTCATATTCAGAGTGAACAATTGATATAGACAATAAACTCAGACAACAACAGAAGTAGATTTAAAACAATAACGAATTGTATAAGAAAAATGGGAAAAACCAATTTATACAATGCATGTATAACCCACAGGTTGGAGGATCAAAACCTCCCTTTAATACTACTTTGTAACGTCCCAAACCTGCTTAGCTTCAAACCAGTAGTAGGACCAGTCACCACATGAACTCAAGTGCGTCTACCTGTACGCCAGAGGCTGTCTACTATCAGAGAGGGTCTACTGTTAGTTAGTGGGGAGACTATACCCTCATATTCAATGTGCATAGTATAAATAGATAATAAAATCAGACAACAACAGAATAAAATATAAAATAATAACTAAATGAATAATGAAAATGGCCAATGCCAATTTATACAATGCATGCATTTAATGTTTATACATATCAGAAAGCTTTAAACAAAAGAGCATGATTTACATTCCAATATTGGAATAAAGAAAAGCCTCAAATCCCCAAGGGAGACCTATATGAGCATCCCGAGATCCCACTCATTTCTTGGATCCTAACTCCCAAATACAAGAAACAACCACTAGAAAAGGTCCACGGTCTTCTAAAAATGAAGGTTTACTCCAGTACCCTAGTCCAATGGAGGCCCGAGTAGGGGGTGAGATATAAATCTCAGAAGGCCAAGACCACCGGTTGTCTAACTCAATCTACATAATGCATTATAACAAATGGTGTGCAGATATAACAAGGCAATAACAGAACTGAATAAATAACCAACAACCTATCTAGGTTCCAAAGGGACACCTAACGGTGTTACCTACTTTGTTCCATAGCTGGAATAAGAGTCTTTAAAAGAACCATAAAATAATATTTATCAATCATAAACACCTTTCAACACATTAAAAATTATTCTCTATTTAATCATTTATTATCTCCAAGTTTCCCATTAATTCCTATACATCAATACTTTCATTGGATCATTCCAGAATTCCAATCATTCTTAAGCTTCCATTATTTAATCACATTTAACTCGAGTTTTATCCACATCTCTCATTCATTTCATAATTCATTATTTTCATTCATTTGGTGTTTTAATGCCATGTCAAACACCCTAATTATCATTTGGTTTAGATCGCCATGTCTAACACTCCAAATCTAATTTGGCGTAGATCGACATGTCTAACACCTTACATCTATGAATTTAGATAACTATTGGGGAGGAATTCTATGTCTAAGTCCGAACATCAACATTGGTCCAGAATTCCTTGTCTAACAGATAATTTTCATTCATTAATTAATTGAAAAATTATTTAATCCAAGATCCACAACTAATTCCTCAACAATTATCCACATTCATTCCCTTACTAATCCAATGACTAGTGAAACACATAAAATCCATTAGATAACCCCAAAATTAACTAAGTCCACAATTCCATTAATTAAGTCATCAATTAATTAATCTGTTAAGAAAAAACTCATTTCATAATTAATTATCCCCAATTAATTATCCAATGAAAATCACAACTCATCATAATTAATCTCAAAATTAATTATCTTAATCAATCATCAAGGAACATAATTAATCCCCCATTAATTATCTCAACATAGCCAATTACACATCTCATAATTAGTCCCCTGATAAATTATCTACATTACAAAATCACAAACATAATTAATTCATAATTAATTATTCTATTATAAATCTCATCTTTCCATAATTAATTTCCATGATGAATTATCCAAAACATCACAGAAAAAGGAAACAATGAATTCACAATTAATTCTTACAAATTATCCCACACAATACTTAGAATTACCACTTAACCCATGTGTGCTAACATGTCAAGGCGACAATAGAAAAATAATTATCAACAAACTAAGCGAACATATTAATCTAAACATTATATTTTTAGCTTGAAGGTTGTACACCCCCATTAGTGGGGTTTTATTACAAAAATGTGATTTTGTAATCCAACAGATCATTTTATACCAATAAAACCATTCATTCATCATTTTTAGTTAAATTCATCATCAGTAGTGATTTAAATACTATTGCGTATTATTGAATGAGCAATGTTGAGGACCCTAAATCTAGGAATTGTCCAATATAATGATTTATAACTTAAATTGTCATACTCTCACATACACACACCTCAACAATAGCGCACACACACATAGAATTGGTCACATCACCCTAAAACAATAACTGACACCTAGAATTAGTGTGGCCTGGACCAACACTCCTCCAATTAATTAACCGCAAGCCAAAATAAAATATAAGCACCTAATTCAAGGGGTGAGAAACCAGATATCAGGTATATAGCCTTACCCAAATATTATGGTGGTGAACCAAATCAAGCCAATCCCCCACGCCTTCGGGGAAAGATGTCAAAATACAAACCAAAGAGTCCTGATACATCTTCTGCACCCCCTCGAATTGGAATGAAGGAAGAAACTGAATTAATCCCGGGCCTTAGGATTTTGGCCTAACAAAATTCGGGTGAAGGAGATCCAAAAATGTTGATACGATGAATGAAACTTGTGGATAACGACCTACATCGATGAGACAGACAACTTTTGTGAAGGTACCACCGTGATCTGGCGCGGGGTGAGGATCCAGGAAGAGGGGGGGTAGTGTGCCTCCACTATGGGAGAGGAGGGGGGCCGTGCTTCACATTGAAAGAGGGTGAGGTATGAATCCTTCTTCTTTTATCCCTTAAATAAACTAAAATTCTAATTTAAAATATAAGAATTAATATAATAATAAAAAAATAATAAACATCATATTATTATTATTACCTTTTAATATTATACCCCTTTGAGAAACTCCAAACTCAAATTTACAAATTATTTAATGAAATTCTCCTCAACTGAATTTAATTAAATGAATTCTCCAACTCATGATATTTAATTAAATTCTCTCAGAATTAAATTAAATTAAATTAAAACCCATATTTCACATCAATTAATTAAATTCCATTTTACTAAATTGAGTTAAATAAAACTCTCCACCTCACATCATTTAATTAAATTACTCATCCTCAATTTAATTAAATAAAACCATCAAAATAATAACCATTTTTATTATTATCATTTAATAAAACTCTTCTTTGATAAAACCCAGAACTCCCCATTTAAAAATCATTTAATAAAATTCTTCTCTATAATTTTAATTAAATAAAACCCCCACTTTACATCATTTAATAAAAATCTATTTAACTTAATTTCATCAAATAAAAATTCTCCATATCTCCCCATTTAATTAAACTCCTCAACCTCAATTTAATTAAATAAAACCGTCATAATAATACCCATTATTATTATTATCATTTAATAAAACCCTTATTTGATAAAACCCAAAACTCGTCAATTACACATCATTTAATTAAATTCTTCTCAACAATTTTTATTAAATAAGAACACCACTTTAGATCATTTAATTAAATTCCGTTTAAATTAATTTAATTAAAAAAATCATCATATATTCTCATTTAATTAAATTCCACAACCTCAATTTAATTAAATAAAAAATCATAATTATTATCCTTTAATAAAACACTTCTTTGATAAAACCCAAAACTTTCCAATTACACATCATTTAATTAAATTCTTATCCAAAGAATTTAATTAAATAAATTCTCCAACACATCATTATTTTATTAAATTATATTAATAAAATTTAATTAAATAAAAACCTATTTTTTCATCAAATAATTTAATTCATCTTAACCTTTATTTTAATTTGATAAAACCCGAACTCCATATTTGACACATCGTTTAATTAAATTATTCTCCAATGAATTTAATGAAATAAATTCTCCAACACATAATTATTTAATTAAAGTTTCTCAATACAATTTAATTAAATAAAACCCTAATTTTCCATCAAATAAATAAATTCCTCTAAATCTTGAATTTAATTAGGTAAAACCCCAACCCCACTTTTAAAACATCATTTAATTAAATTACATTCCAACCAAGTTTAATTAAATAAATTTTCCATCTTATTATTAATTAATTACATTCTTTCAACATAATTTAATTAAAATATACCACCACACCACATTATTCATCATTTAATTTAGTTTGTTCCAAATAAATATGATTAAATAATTTCTCTAATTCATTGTATTTAATTAAATTCCTTGAACCAAATTTAATTAAATTATAAACTCCAACTCATCAACATTATCTAGTTAAATTTTTTGAACCTCAATTTAATTTAATAATAATCCCTCATTTCGCAACCACTAATTAAATTCTTCTTAACCATAATTTTTTTAAATAAAACCTCAATTTCACATTAATTAATTAAATTAATCTTTGGATTGAATATAACTAAATGAAACACCAATTCCTCATTTACACATCATTTAAATTTTACTATTTAATATTTAACTTCTTTGAAAACCCCCAACTCTTAATTTATGAGTCATTTAATTAAAGTACTCTCATCTAAATTTAAGTAAATAAAGACTCCAACCCATCATTATTTAAAATAAATTTAATTCTTTTCATCTGAGTTTAATTAAATAACTTCTATATCTATACGTCATTTAATTAAATTCTGTCAACATTAATTTAATTAAAAGAAACCCACAAAAACTCATTTAATTAAATTCCATTCAACTATGAATTTAATTAAATTAATTTCACCCAAAACTCAAATCTGGGTAAACTGTGTTGTTTGACTTTCATAGTCTAACAGACTGTGCACAAACTGTGTGTCCACTACTATACACCTACTTTAATATGCACAGCTTACCTACACAGTTTTTATTAACTTTGCGCAGCCCATGAAAATGTCACTGCCTTGTCTGGTTCTCCCGAAACCCATCCTACCATCTCAGAAACTCCTATAGCCTTTATCTATACCCATTATTATCACTTTAAAAGTACCCAAATTGAAAAACACCTTTCCAAATCTTTTATTTAAAACCGAACCGTTCAATAAACAAAAAAATAAAAAAAATCATATTTTAGCCCGATCCAAAAACACGGGACATTACATTTTATGATCTTGTAGCATAAAAATGTATGGTTTTAATTAAGTGATAGGTGGTTTTGGAATAAATATCCTTTCAATTCTTTGGGTAACGTTTTATATCTCAAAATATAATAATGGGAAACAATTAGATGTGCATGATACCCGATGAGATGTAACATCCCGACTTGAGTGCCACATACCAGTGCCCAGATCTTCGTTGTAATGTGAGATCAAGAACGCCTCCCCATACACTAAAGGATTCCAACTAGTAGTGAGGGTCTATTAAGGAACATTTAGAGATTATACATGTTTATCAAATTAGGTCATTGTGGTAAATCAATATATCAATATCAAAGATAATAATAAAAAATATCCAATGAGCACTAGACATCACATGATAATCCCAAAATCGGGAAAATGACAAAAAACAAACAATTAAACTTTTCATTCCATATAATTATCATGTTTAAAATGAAAATCCAAAATAAATACAAAACAATAACTCCCAAATGGGTCGCAACATCATGTTTGGTTCCCTCATGCATGATATATCCTAAATCCAAAACTATCTATATATTATAGGGATATTTCCCTTATCCGGAAATGAAATCCTGAAATCTACTAGGATAATAATAGATAGATTGAGTAGGGTGTGAGTAAAACTCTGTACGCCACCACCAATAGTTCTGAAATTGGTATATATTTTACAATATTTTATTCTGTTATATAAATAATAAAATTCAAATGGTAAAAATAAATAAGTTTCAAATTTATCATTATTTAGTTAAACACACTGGCCCTTAGGTTAACAGTGAAACCCCATCCAAACATACATGCTTCGTCCCATTTCTAAGTCTGAACCATACATCATAGGGGTTTTGTGATTTATTATTTCATTGGGATTTTATTTTTAAAACTAATTCCAATTTCATTATAGTAACTTGGTGTGTCATAATAGGTTGAATTATCATAGATACTTAGAGAATTAATCTAGAATCATTATCTCATGTACTCAGAGTACCAGACTAGCACCAATATCATGGGTACATAGATAATTATTCGAGCAAAAAATTCATGGTTACATGGATAATCAATCTAGCACCAATTCACATGCATGCATGGGGGGAATAGAACAACGTTTGTTCACTTGTGTTTGAGGATAAATAGTCCAACCCCCACATCTCAATATTAACAATTACATATCATGGTTTCATATTAATCACCCTTTTTATCAACCATTCTCAATATAGTGCACCATTTCATTTGTCAATCAATATATTTGACATCATTTCCACACTTCACCATTTAACCCAATTACCCTGAATCATCTCGTAACCCATTATCCTTTTGAGGTGAAGTCAAACTACCTTCATAAAAAGTTAACATACCATCACATTCACATTTGTTTTAATTTAATGACACTAAAATTCCCTTTTTATTCCATAATTACCATTTCAAGGAAGTTTTCACACCCCATGGGTTTCCATCATGCCTGGTTTGTAATCTCCAACGGATCCAATAGAATCCTATAAGGGTCTCTCAAATTCAAGGGAATTGAATTCAATTTTATAATTTAAATGAAATTTAACTACATATAAACATAACAATACAATTATAGACAAAAGATAATTATCAAGACCATGGGAATTAGAATATATACCACCAAATTTAGGATTGTTGACAAACAGTCACCCAAACTTATCCCTTTATTCGAGGTAGGACATCCTAAAAAATGATTGAAAAAATGAAGAATGAAACTATGATCCTCAATATATGGACATGGATATCTTTTTCATAAAAATATCCAACCATAATACATCATAATTACCCTTAATGAGAATGGATATATTCACAGAGGATTAGATCTAAGGTTCCCGGAATGAAAATAAGTTGAGATCAAATAATATTGGCTAATAATGGATACTTACCAGTGTATCTGGATATCCAATAGGCTTTGAATTGCCTAAAAATTTCTCCAAGATCAAATCGAATCACCTCTTAATAAATGGGAGAAAACATATTTCATAAATATGTAAAATTAGGGAGGAAAAGGCCTTAATATTTTAATTCGAATTACATCCAAAAATTTCATGCTTGAAACTCTACACCACATAGTTATGCCACAAAAATTGTAAAATTGTGCACTAACCATTCCATTCTATTGTCTCAATACAACCCCTCATAAGATTAGACACACTATTCACTAACCATGTTGTACCCCTCTATTCAATATTTTATGGTTTGGGGGGGGTGTCCGCATGTTTTGGTCAAACCATGTGCTTCCTTCCAGTGGCTGAAAATAGGGTGCACAGTTTGTAGGGGAAAACAACATGGATTTCCCTAACCATGATCCAATGATTCAAATCCCCATGGGCTTCCACAATTCCCCAAATTCAACTGAAAGATCCCCAAATAAAGGATATTCAATGGTATGATCAATAAAATAGTAAAATAATACATAAAAATGAGTAGTAGATGTATCATGAAAGGTTATTATCTTACAATCTCTCAACCTTATAACATCTTATCCTCAAACTACACTCAAAATCATCACTAAGATTATTCAATGAAAATTTATACCACTAGGCCCACATATCTTTTTCCCTCTTCCATGTTTCCTCCTAAACATGGACATTCTTCCACAATAATAAAACAAACATTGAGGTCCTTCTTTGAAAACTTTTCGAATGTGATCCACAACATGAATCAGATGCTCCTCAAAGGACACATTAGCATGAAACTCAACATCATCAACATAAATCACTTAATAAGGGGAGGGGAGATACTATCAAATCTATAACCCATGAAAAACATCATGCATATAACTATACCCTTGTGTAAGAGCTAATCTATATGGCACCAGTCTAATCCTCTCCACAATCTCAGACAGTCTGATATCTGGGTGCAAACTTGACCAACTTTTGTATACGATATTAACCCAATATTAAAGACACCGCAAGGAATATATGGCCCCCAATTTAAACTCATGTGGTCAATGACATTTATCATCACAATAATTTTTGATACTCTAAGTTGTAGATATATATTTTTGAATGAAAAAAACTTGTTCTGTTGTCTCCTATATGATACTTAGTCCCAATAACCCTGACTCATATGTCTCCATCAAACATACATGTGATCTACATGGCCTAATATTTATTTCCTTATATGGTTCCATATGAATAGTAAGTGGATAACTATTGTTATTTGTTAACTTGACCATTTCTAAGTTCTTCTACCCAGATCCACCAAAATCATGGATGACTTTCCATAGTATATCCTCTGACAAATGAATAGTAAGTTCTGATTGTGAATCTTTCTATGGGTGAAAAATTGTACTCAGAAAAACCTGAGTATCTAGTGCAATTTTTAAACCATTCTAGAAGTGTGAAGTAAAATGAGGGTCATGATATGAAACTATACTCTATGGAAAATATCTTAACCACACCGTCTCCCAAAAATTCACATCACCAAACTGATCAACCATGAACGTCTCCATAATTTGATATAAATGATAATTTTTTTCCAACTGGTCCATAATGACCCATATCACATCAATCTTATGAGGGGTACTTGGAAGACCTATCAAAAATTAAAATGTGAAATTATTCCATTTCAACTATGGAATGGGTAAAGGATGTATAAGGCTAAAAGGTCACTGATTATTGGCCTTCACTTGCTGATAGGTGTAGAATTGTGTCAAAAAACCTACAATATTTTTATTTCATTCCTGACCACCAAGAAAATATCCGAAGATCCGGGTAAATCTTGGTCAAACCAGGGTTCACTTCCCACAATGATTCATGAAACTAATGAATCAAGTCCTCTCTCATAAATTTTGTCACAACGACATGAGCACAAACATAAATTATTATATCATGATAAATAAACCAATCCGATGGTCACTCCCCACCTTATAAGATTTACCTCAATTCCAATCACTCTAGATCCTCATACAGACTCTACATTATCTATATCATATGTGTGGACTCGGTAGATAAGGACATAAGGGTTATCCATTCCGGCTTCTCATAAAAATCTATGTGCATATTATCCAGTAAACCATCATTTTCTACTCAGAAATAAACTACTAGATTTCTTGAGTCTATGTCTTTTGGATTAAAGCATCAATAATATAGTTCCCATCCCAAGTCATATAGGCTAGCTCAATATCAAATGAATGCACATACTTAACACATTTCTGCTCTGTAGACTCAGATATCACTATGAAAGGATGTACATTAATTTTTTTGGTTATTATACACAATAAACCTTTCAAGAAATATGTATTTCTACTAATTTATTAGGGATTAAACTACGATGTATAACTTCAGATCATTTCTAGGATAATTCTGTTCATGTTTCCTCAACTATCATGACCCATACACTATGAATTGATCATTCTGGAGCAAAACTACCCCTAGTATAATCCCAGATGCATCCCAAAACAATATATAATCCACACCCAGCTCAAGTAGGATCAAAATTAGTGCATTGTTCAAACACATATTTAACTCTTGGAAGTAATTATCACACGCTCCAGGCCATTCAAACATGATACTATTCTTTTTTCGGCTTGAATGTGGTGTTTCCAAGTGAGAAAATTCCCTTGATGAACCTTTGATAATAGCCTACTAAACCCAAATATATTTGGGTATCTAAAATCATTCTTGGGATTCTCCCAGGAAACAACATCATGAATTTTCATTGGCTCCACTAAAAAAACTTCCTTGGATATGACATGACCCAAGAAATGTACCTTATTGATCTAGAATTGAAATTTAGATAGGTTGACCTATAGCCTATTCTATATCTATATACTGAGGATAATGTCAAGATATTTGGCCCGATCATCCTGAG
The DNA here is from genome assembly GCA_963277665.1 of Viscum album. Taxonomy (NCBI): domain Eukaryota; kingdom Viridiplantae; phylum Streptophyta; class Magnoliopsida; order Santalales; family Viscaceae; genus Viscum; species Viscum album. Next base: position 17,057 of record CAUJRU010001629.1, read on the forward strand.
TTTTTGAGTACACCAAGATGTTATTGATCAAAACAACAAAAAACTGATCTAACTACGGGTGTAAGACCCAGTTCATTAAGGCCATAAACATAGAAATATTTTTTTCAACCCAAAAAAAATTACAATGAACTCATAAAGTCCATACATTCTAATGAAAGTAGTACGTGGTGCATAAATAGGTCTCACTCTCAGATGATGATACCCTAAACTTAAATCTATCTTGTAGAACACACCAGAACCCCTCTTATGGTCAAAATATCATTAATATATAAAATAGGATACCAGTTCTTAAATTTAGTCCTATTAAACATCATATAATTGATGCACAAACATAGTGCTCCATCAGCCTTCTTGGAAAAAAAAGATTGGGGAACCCCATGGTGATGTAATCAGACAAATAAATCTGTTATCCATTAGTTCTTCTTGTTGAGTATTAAAATCTTGTAGTTATACTAATTACATTTGATAAGGAGGAATAAAAATTGGTTTATCTCAATGCCTAATCACAATTGTTAGCTCAATAGACCTCTTAGGTGAAATACCTAATAAATATTTAGTAAACCTGACCTAAAAACTATCTACCATGAGATGAAATAAATTATGTTTACACCCTCATCATCCAAAAAAACATGAAACTTGGGTAGTGATCTCACGTGGTTTCTAATGAACTAGCCACGTAAGGCCTTCCTAGATATCCCATTCTCTAGATAAACATATTGGTCACCCTTAAGAGACGTAAAATTTAACCTCTTATAGTAGAAATTCATTTGGGCTCGGTACGAAACCATACATTCCATACCCAAAATCAAGTCAAAACCCGACATCTCATATATATATATAGATGCCAAAGAAAATGATACTCACCAAACTTGAGGTAACACCCCTTTGGAAAAAACATTTCTTTTGACATCACTTCCTATTGCATGTCAATCCTCAAAACCCCACACACAAAACTCCATTTTCATACTCAAACAATTCAAAAGTTTAGTAGATATAGAAGAATGTGAGGATTCAATATCTAATAAAGCACTAGAAAGTATAGTAGCAATATGAATTGTACCTCGAATGTCGATTGACTGGCCTCACTATCAATAAGTGTAAGCTAGACTACATGAAACTGACCTATGCCTCTACCCTATGAAACATTATGAGCCCATTTTGATTAAATGATCTAGTGATACAAACACTATTTTCTTTAATTACCATATATTTCGTCAGTACCATCATGGTCAATATAACTCCAACAATTTGAATAGTATGGGGTAGAAGATCCCATATTTGTACCCTTGTTCAGACTAGATCCTCCATTACTACCCATGTGTTGTGGGTTACTATAATAACTCTGTAAGTGTCCCATCTTGTTCCAATATTGACACTCCATAGGTGGTCAGGGACCCTAATTATGAATATGGACTGACCATCCACACTAATGAAAAAACACTCAATTACTACCTTGAGTAACTAGTCCTTCCCCCTATATACTTTTTCCGAAATTATCTAGTGAAAATACTCACAACATTGTTTCATACACTTGAAATTCATACCTCCTAATCATCCCGCAAAAACCACTTTTACTTCAATGGAATCCTATTTTATGTTCCCCTTATGAATGGGATCCTGATTCACTACATCATAAAACCTTTTAAATCATAGGATATTACCCTAGTACATAATAAAAAATTTATTTCCATCCTGAAAACATATCTCCACACCTACTTCATCAACCACTAGTGTTGGAATGAATCACTATAAGTTGGGGAAGCAACTGACCTAGTCCATCCCTAACATGCTTCCCTTGGTTGACCACATAAAATCTGTCTCCATATCCTATCTCAATTTCTCTAGGTAAATGTGTTCCATGAACTTCTTCTAGAATTCCTTCCATAAAATGTTCTCCAAATTCTACTCCCGATCCTAAATATCCCACCAAAGCTTCTTTGTTCCTTGTAACATATAAGATTTGAATTTGACTCTTTTCTACATAGAAGTCTCTAAATGATCCTGGATTTTTTGGAAAGACTCAATGCATATCTCATCTACCTTAGCTCCACCCTATCCAGTGAAAATATGAGGGTACAAAAACTATTACTCATAGGTCATATTAGACATATTCTGCACTTCCTGTGCTATGTCTTTTTCCCTATTACACATAAATAATGTGTGGTTCTCACATAAATCATATTCCACCAATTTACCTGGAACTATCAAGGCCTCTTTTCCTACTCTTGGAGGCACATTTATATAAATTTCTTACTATTATCCTACCAAAAAACATTATTGTTGAGGAATATATCTACAATTTAGATCAAATGTTTTAGTAAAAATAACACATCATTAACACATTTGAATAAGAGATATTAACAGAAGGCGACAACAAGTTATCCTAGATACAATGTCCCATCGTCAAAACCACAGTACTATCACTGACCTTAACATTACCTAACTTAGGCCATGGATAACACATGGTAAATAGAATTCCATATTTTTAGGTTTCCCACTAGGCACAACTATTAACCATTTCAAATTACCATGTTTTAAAATCTTTTAACAATTAGTATTTCATTGTTTGGAACAATTTTTTTAAAATACTAAAATAGAGAAAAGAATCTTTATCTCCCATTACCCACTCAAAACATTCTTTTTTGTGCTTTCCTAATATGATGCATGTACCATATATCCTTGAGTTACTTGAATTATGCATTCATACACAAATATCGTGTCATACCGAGCCACAAGTAAAATCATAGAAAACCATAACATCACAAAACAACTACATCACTCAAGGAGAAATGATATTCAACTGTAACAAAAAACATTACGAACAATAATACGGCACTGGGAACATGTGTTTTCCCTAACATATGGGTTAGTTACTCCCATGCCCGAGCTCACGACCAAAGCTCGATTCATCCTAGTCTCTATTATTCCATTATCAAATAATAAAATGACCAAAAAGAAAACATATTTTGACACCAATTTTTAATTTCATGACAAGGGTTCCAAATACTGGTGCCCTGATTTGGTTTGTTACGTGGCCTCATGTGAAGCTCCCTGTAGGCCAGAGGCTACCAACTGGAAGTGATGTATATTAAGAATCATGGGGAAAATATACCCTCTTTATCAAAATAATACACATTGGTAAATTAATATATCAATATACATGATAATTATAAAAAATAACCAGTGAGGACCATACAATACTTAGTAATCCAAAAATAGAGAAAATAACCAAAACAAAAACAATTAAAATGTCATGCCATATAAATGTGGTGTATCAAATGAAAAAAGAAAAATAATGACATGATGATAACTCCCAAGTGGGTCCCAACATCATTTTTAGATACCTCATCTTTACTCTATTTTTAATCCCATCTTATCCATATAGTATAGGGATTTAGATCTTATCCTAACCAAAAATTATAAAGACTAAGGGAGTACCAATCGACGACCTGGGTTGGGTGTTTGTACAGCTCACTAGGCCACCACTAACAACGTCTAAAGAAATATAAATTCTATAATAGTGTATGCAGTTTTGTAAGGAATAAAAGAAAAATGATAAATGTAAACATGTTTAACATTTGTTATTCTTTATTTAACTACATTGGACCTCAGGTTCATGGTGAAAACTAGGACAATCATACGAGATTTAGTCTATGTTAGAGTCTGAACCCTACACCATAAAGATTTTAAAATTTAATATTTCATTGGACATTAATTATTTAAATTAATTCCAATTTCACATTGGTATTTTAGAGCACTAGTCTAGGTACAATTATCACAAATACTTGGAGGGTCAGTCCAACTTCATTATCTCAGGTACATGGAGCGTCAGTCCAATACCAACACCAAGGGTACTTAACGCAGCAGTCTAGCATCAAAATTTCAAGTAATTAGAGAATCGATTCAGAACCAATTGAAATGAATGCATCGGGGACCTAGAATATCATTCTATCCACCCAAATATGATGATCATCCATCTAACACCCATATATCATTTTTCAAATTTACATATCAAGGTTCAACATTAATTACCCTTTTATCAACCATTCTTTACATAGTGAACCATTTCATTTATCAATCAATATCTTTAACATCATTTCAACCCTTATCCGTTTTACCCAATTACCATGAATCATCTCACAACCTATTAACATTTTGAGGTTACATCAAATTTTTTTTACATGTAAACATGATAACACATTCACAAAAGGTTTAATTTTTTAACCCTATAATCCCCCTATTTCAATATATAATTACCATTTCAAGTAAATTAGAACACCCCATGAGTTTCCATCATTACTAGTTAATTAATCTACAATGTATCAAATAGGATCCAAGAAGGGTCTCTCAAATTAATAGGTATTCAATTTAGTTTTCAAATTTATGTATAATTTTAAAAGATGGAAATGAAATGATACAACTGAAAACACAAGACAATTATAAAGAATATGGGAATTATAATATATAACAACTAACTTAGGATCATTGATGAATGATTTCCCAACCTCAGACCTTTACTCAAGGTAGAATTGTTGAAATCATAATGGTTGGTGAAAACAAGGAATGGAACAAAAATCCTTAGAATCTAGGTTGTGATCTTCTTCAATTGATGCAACCATAAAACATCACAATTCCTCTCAAGAAGCATGGATCTATTTTCATAAGATTAGATTCTATGGTTATGATAAATAAAAGAAAAAGATATCAAGAAATAACAGCCATGAATGGAGTCCTATAAGTAGAATTAGATCTCCAATGGGCATTGAATCCGTAAAAACATACTCCTGGATTGAAGGGAATCACCTCTCAAGTCTTGGGAGGAAAATGAGTTCTAAATTTTTTGATATTGTGGGAAAATGAGGAATTAAGTATTTAATTGATATTAAATCCCAATATTTCATGACTCCAACTGTACATCGTATGGTTAAGATGCATGGTTTGTAAAATCATTCAACAACCGTGCATTTCTTATGTCTCAAGCCAACCCCTCACATGGTTGGTTCACACAGTTAGATAAACCATATACCAACTATATTGTTCCCCTATGTTATTAATGTCATAGTTTGGGAGGGAGGAGTGACTGCACAATTTGGTCAAACCATGTGGTCCCTTCTTTTGGCTCAAAAAAGGTCAGACGACTAGCTGGGAAGGACCACATAGTTTTCCCTAACCACGCACCAACAATGAATAACCCAATGTAGTTCCAAAATTCCCCAAATTCACCTAAAATAGTCTCGAGGAAAGGCACAACCATGGTATGATAGAAACAAGGATAAAATAATACCTAAAAATTAGTATGACACATCTCAAGAATAGTCCAGATCTTAAATGGGAAATAGTTTGGGATTTTTGATCCACTATGGGAAACAAGTGATGATTATTGAGCTGTTATGATATAGGAAATAAGTGTTGATGCCGTATCAAATCTGATTTGATGGTCTTGGAAGATAAACATGACATATGAAATGGTTTTTATTTCTATGATGGTGTCACACTCTTATGACATGGTTTTATGAATATGATATAATCTTATAGTTCATGATTGATTTATCATAATTCCTCGCTCATATTGTGATGGTACATACCTTCCATGATCATTACTTTTGTGTTGGGTTGTTAGTGGCGTTTGAAAGAGGTCTAGAGGTATTGGTGGAGCTAATTCTATACGAGTACTAAAGGTGGTTGTTCAAAATGTGAAATGAATTCATGTTGTGAGTTTGTAATTCACGAAATGTGAGGCTAGCAGATCCACATATTATATGTGATGGTGAGGGGGATACATGAAAGAATTCCTTTCAAGAAATGAATTCCTAATGTGTATTAAATTGAAAAATGTGAATGAATTTTCTTCATAAATTGAAAATATGTGAATTCTCATGGAATTTACATCATGAATGGAATTAATGACATAAAAGTGGTAGGTACCAGGTTTAAACTCCTTTTGTTCAAAAAATTTGTGTTAATTATTCTTCCATCCATTCCTCTTGTTTTTGGAAGATCCCTAGGTTCCTTGGGAGTATTTTCTTTCCCTTCATCCCTCACTTTGGTTCATTGTCTCCCATGGATTCCCAATGGCGATCCATAGAGAGTTATACTCTCTTTCTAGTTTTAATCCTTCCGTTCTTATTTAAAGATCCACTGTGATGGTATGGTTTGGTTTAGGGTGTGTTTGGGCTCATTTTTCATGGACTGATGATATGGTATAGTTATATCTGTGGGTTCTTCATGTGGTTGTTGTTTTTGGACACTTATTTATCTCACTTTGGTACGTTGTGAGGATTAAAATATCTTTTGAGGTAGAGAATTCATAATTTCTCACTTTTTTGTATCATGCAATAGGGGTTTACTCTTTTTTAGATATGGGAAGATAGATTTAACTTTACTAATAAGGATAATGAACTAATTTAATACAAATTTATGGGTAATTGGAATGATTTTTATGCTTTTAGAACTTTGATATTATTGTGATACTATGATTGTACGAGTTAAACTCCCCACTAAAAATCATTGTCATTGGAGGGCTTGATTGTGAAATGTTTGATGAGATTATGGGACACTGTTGTGATTGTTTGGAATCACCCTAAAATTTAATTTGGATAACCACTTATATTTAGATAATAAAATGGTTTTCCCAAGATCAATGGATTGTGTTATAATGACCCAAAAATAAAGAAATCGAATTAATAAAAATCCACCAATTTTCTAAATATGAAAGAATGTTTTGTGATGCGATTGTTGTATGACCATGATATATGGTGGTGTGGGGAATATGGACTTTTTAGGACATGATGTACGGTGGTGTGGTGTTATGAAATATGTGGCCATGTTGTGGGCAGCTGATGTGTGGTTACAATATAGAATGGGGTGATTTGTGTTTATGATGCGGTCTGGGGTGATGTTTGGCTTCAATAAGGCCATACTATAGGGTGGTGATGTGTGGTATATGAGACAAGAATGGTTGTAGTGTCCTAGTTTTCCAATAAGTATTGTAATTTAATGAAATATTGAAATTAAAATGTCATGGCTGAGTTTGGTTAATGGGTTTTCAATGGATAATGAACAAATTAGATTGGGAAGTGTGGTTAAATGTGGCTATTTAGAAATAATAAATGTAATGGGATGTTTGAATGAAATTTGAGTTTCTGTAATGGAAAATGAGAAGTGGTTTCTGGATTTTGTTTGTTATGTGGTTTTCTATATTTAAAGGTGGTAGAAAAAGTGGTGACATTGTGAGTTGGTCGGTTCTTATTGTGAAGCTATTGGTTTCCCTTGTCTTTGTTGCTATATATATTCCATATTTTTTCCTTATGATTTTTATGCACACCCCACATGCATTGAGAACTATGGGATGAAACTCATACATTTATATGGGGGTGGTTTACCAACATACTGGTGATGAGGATGGATGGTTGGCTACCCACTCTTTCCCACTCTTCCTTCCAAGTGAGTAGACATGAAAAGGCTATGATGGATGAAGTTATGATAGTGCACTATGTGATGTATCATTTTCCTATGAGAGAGATGATATGTGAGCATACTATTGTGTGATTTCCCAAGAGTCATTGTGAAAGATGTGATGTGACCATGTTGTGGGGAATTTTATAGTGGGGATTGGGTATGGTAATAGGTGGGCATGAGGTCAATTTCCTTTATGTTCATAAAATCGTATTCAAGTTATGGTTCTTCATTTGTGGACAAGGTGACTTCACATGAGATGATATGTCACTGTTATATGGTGCAGTGGAAGAGGTGTTTGTTGGAATTATGTGATGTGACCATGCTACGGGGTAGTGGTATATGTTTTTAGAAGATATTGAAGTTCTGTGACATACTACATTGGGGTCTGAGATCAGAAAAACAATGGTGAAGTAGTGTGAGGTACCCTGTATCAATATGCTTATTATCATGTTATTATAATTGAATTATGTTATTTGGTGATAATACCTTGGTGACGATTAGTTTATATAGATGACATGTTTAGGTATTTTTGGTTATGATATTTGTTAACTGGGGCATATGTATAATTCTTTCACATGCTCATGAGAGACATTGGTTTCTCTACTAGGTATTCCACCATACGTATAAAAAAGATTTTCATGTTTATAAGAGGATTACATGGACTGTTGTTGACATTACTAACTCAGAACCTCATTCTATTTCTATATCATTCTTTATCTTTTCTTTTGGGTATTTACTTGAGAGAATTTTATCTATATATTTTTCATTTATACATACATTGTGGGATGGTTTTGGTTTCCCTTTATGTTATGTCATGGAGTTTCTTGTGGCTGATTCATCATATCTCCCAATCATGTTTATATATAGAGGGACATGCCTCCCATTTATGATATTTTTATTCCCTTGGTGTTAGTCGCCGACCTGGGGCCTATTTGAGCCTGGAATCGGAGGGTTCATTATCTCTCTTCCTTCATTGAGGTATCTTTGGTGGGAGGGATTTTTCGGACATGTGCTTCATGTATTTTGAAATGATAAATTTTTATGATGTAACTCATGTTTATGATCTATGAAAATTTTAGCATGAAATTTGTTTTTTATGGTTATGGTCTCATACACTAATCCTTATATTATGATTTTATATTGAAAAAAATTGATATATCTCATGTTTATCCTTAATGAGAATTTGATCTCCCAATTTGTTATATTTCCATTCCCCTGATTATGAAGAAAGATTTTAAGTAGGTATATAAAGAGGGGTATAATGTAATAATGAAATTATTAGAGGTGACGAAGAATGATCCAAAATAATAATTTTAAGTATTTAGTCTTCAAAGAAACTAAATTTCACGACCCGACCCATGTCAGGGCTCGATCCGTAACTACTCCAAGCCCACATCCATAGGCCAAGAGATGGTGACTAGTGTCGAAGGCACAACAAAATATGGGAGGCCTTTGCTTAAGAACCTATACACACACAACCAACTCAATGAAAATAGTGCAGAGGGAAAATAAAATAGGTTACAACATTTCTATATATAAACCACAAACATGAATCAGCCTCTAAATAGTACAAGTATAGAACAGTAAACTGGAATGGGAAAGGGGTAAAACACATGCCCAAATAGAAATTTTCCATAACCCGAAGAGAGGTGGAAAAGAAAAATAGTTGGGAGATCCCCACTCCTAAATCCCAAGTCAAGACAACTACATGCCGTCCAAGCCCCCTGTATCCTTAACTCCTCTGAAGTCACGATCAACCTATCCACTATCTACAAGGGAAATCCAAGTATAGGCAAAGACCAAGAAGGGGTGAGTATAAAAATACTCAGTAGGAAGCCCAGAAGGGTCATGAGAGAAACAAGAGAGTTAATGAAGAGGGGAGTAGTATATAGAACAATGAATCGTAAAAGAGTATAGTAAAGGAGTGAAGCCCAGCCCAAAAAGGAGTGATGTAAGCCCGTCCAAACACAAGGTGCTAGAACCATGGAGAATATGAACTTATTGTCGAGTCTTCACTACCTATAGTAGGAGAGTAGACTTGTCCAACCAAAAAAATCTAGACACATAAAGGATGTGGCATACCCCGCTCATCTTCACCTCTCTTGGCAGGAGAGTATCCAAAACATGAGGGACTAGATGATCCAAGAAAAGAGTATCCAATGGTCCTAGATGTAACAATCGATTCCTAGAATTCCACACATATAACCTAAACATCAAGTCAAAGGGAATCAATCATCACAACTTGATACTATCCGCTTTGGGGTGGGTCTATCTTGCCTGCACGATTTTGGGACATGTCACAAGGACACCTATTGGTGAGAAAAGCACCCCTATTCCTTGAGATTACAACTTCATGTCAAATTATGTCTCATCACTATGCCACACAGTTGAAAGATCATGTCTCAAAGTCTAGGAACCATTCCCAATATGGCTAGATGATTCCACTCTAGTGTCATCGAGGACCCATCCCCAGCCCAACTGGAGGGTTATACTCCGAAAATATCGAGGACCTATGCCCAATCCGGTTGTTGGGTTCCACTCTAATGTCATCTAGGATCCCAACCCAGCCCATCTAGAGGAGTTTACTCAGAAAATATCAAAGAACCAAGAAGATTCTCCCTGGAGGGTTCCACTCTAGTGCCATTGATGACCCATCCCCAGCCCAGCTGAAGGGTTTTACTCAGAACATCCATCAGAGACCATTTCCCTGCCTAGCTGGAGGTAAGCTCGAAACTACTCTGGCCATCATTGCTGGATGGTACCTCTCAGAATAATATTGAGGAAAATAGGACATCCCTATTGGATGGTACCTCTCAGAAGAACAAAATTGTAGTCATCGGGTGTCACCTCGGATATGCATCACACCCAAAACATCTTGCATCGTAACTCATAATCCACTATGAATGGAACCATTGAATCCCACACTGTAAGACACTCAAGATAGGCTGATTGTATGACAAAATATGACTCCAAAATAAGTATATAATAGGGATATAATAATTCATAATGTGGTACATGACACGTTTGGGTACCACACAATGTTGGACCTCACCTCATCACCTTCCCATGTACCAAACAATTCTCAGGAACTAAATAGTGAACAAGTACTCCCTAGGTGTGTTGGCTTACTCCTAGAGTACTTGACACACCTATTCTAAAGGTATATGAGTGCATGAAACCCCCCTTTGATATGGATGTCCAAAATCATAACTTTTCTGAAACACCTCCTCAAATGGCCCCATAATATTTGACCGTATCACTTCATACGTATTCTCCACTCTCACAGGAGTCAAGGTTGACCCAATCTATGGGTTCTATTCAAACACATCCAAAGTATATTCCACCATTATTCCTTTCCTATTTCCACAATTTAATGATATCAAGAACAAAGCTCTATAAGTTCAAACAGATCACATCATTGTGATCTTTGCAGAAAAATACACAAGATCGACTCTTCATTCTCCCCAAATGCACATTCATGGAAAAGTTGAAAGCTATAAAATTTCACTTGAATGACATCCCATGGGGCCCAAGACTTGTTCTAGAAAAAAACTATACAAATATCTCCATTGTGATCCTCATAGAAAAGCACACAAAATGGACTACTCATTTTTTCAAAACAGATAATCGATGAAAAGTTGCATTTCAACGTAAATCATGTGAAATGGGCCTCGTGGTGCCAGCACCTTGACTTTGGTTTAAAACCCCAAAAGTATTCTTAAATATTATGCCTAAACTCAGGGTCACAGTGCCTATGAAGGTGCATCAATAGGACTTCATATGAAGGCCCTACATCCTAAAGGAGGAACTGTTAATAATAATAAATATTTTTTTAATTAAAATTATTAATTTTGGAACCAACCGCCTTTTGGAATGAATTTTAAAATTTCAAAAACTACCTCAAATGGTTTATCTAGACTCAAGGATTGTGTTACCATAGGCGACACACCAATCAGAGGCCTGTATCAAAAGATACATGCATTTAAAGTGCTTATGCCCAAAAACAGGCGGGACCGGCCAGGTCCGGCCGCTCCGCCCCGACTGGGTCCACCCCGCCGGTCAGCCTGAAACCTGATTGCACTTCCCGTCCTTCCCGATGAAACTAATAGCACCTCGTTTCCAGTCCTCCTCATCTCTTTCATAAATGCAGAAGACCCGCGACACACGAGCCCTCATCCCCCCACAGGTCACTCGCTGGTCGCCCCGGTGACCCTGTGGCCGACTTTCCACCAACGCCACAACACACCGAAATCCCCCAGCCACCCAAGCATGCCACCATCTAGCCTCTATATTCTCCGCTCTCATGAAACCTACCACTGACCCCCAGCCGACCCCGTTTGCTGCACCGGCCTGCTCTACGGCTTACTCCTGCTGACGATTATTCTATGTTGTCCCCTTCCACGAGCCACCACGATCACAGAAGGGGTCCAAAAATTATTTTGGGCCTGGTTTCGAGAATCTCATAATGATATCGTCACCTCCATGTGATTCAATCAAAAATACATTGTAAATTGATGAATCCAAAATTAAACAACAAATAAGGTACGAAGAACATGCGTAGAATGGATAAGGTTTTGAGTTTGAAGTAACGGATTGACGGTCGTGTTAGGACATCTATGATGGTATAAAAATTAAGGAATGAATTTAAAATAAAGGGGATTAAAAAAAATTTCACCAAAACTCAAAAGTTGTAGAAAACATACCTCGATTGATCTGATCATCATTGCTGATGTGTCCACACCGCTCCCGCTTTGATCTGCCAAGGTTCTGATGAAGATCAATCATCGATTCAATGAAGAACAATGAAGAATGGTTAGGAGGGGGGAGGGATAGAGGAGAGATATAGGATTAGAAAAACCCTAACCAATAACCATTAAACTTGTATTTATATAAGCCTTTCTCAGCACGGAATCTGAAATTCTCACGCCCCCAAATTTTATATCACGCTTCAGAAAAACACCCCTTTTCGAACTCAATGGAGGTCTCAGATTTCCAATACGAGTTTATGTTCATGATTTATTTTCTTCTTAGTTAGGGGAAAAATAATTAAGTTTAATTATTTTAATTATGATTTTTCCCCTAGGTGGCGTTTTTCCCATAAGTCTCGCGCTGACAAAAGTAAAGCCCCACCTTTGGTAGACGCCACATTCCGAATTCAACTATTGCCTCTGATTTATGATCCGAGATACAGGTTAGGAGTTAAACTACTTTCAACAGGATCATATTAGAAAAAAACTTAATATTTTTGGTATAATTTATCATGGGTACTCTGGTTCTCGGAATTACATGCCGTCTCAATGCCTTGCTATGGAAATTTATGTAGAAATATTCCAAAGTCTTACAAAGAAAAAAAAACGAATCTCTACACTAAACCATTACCATTATGGCATGGTTCATCATGTTATATATTAAATATTCATCTAGAAAGATGTAATATTTATGTATGGAAAGCTCAGGTATATTTACTATATGAAACATAATCCCAAAATTAAGAAAAATAATTCAATTAGGAAGGGTGATTATGGATCGGTTTGGGAGGATATCCATACATGGTCCCGACATGTAGCTTTGATTTATTTATGGCTTCGGGTGATTGTGAGTCAGCATTTTTGAAGAATTTTTATGTCCCCCATATTTTTTTTATTCTGGTTTGTTTTTCCCTTTTAATGTAGTTTTGGTATTAGGTAGGTGAATTTTTCAAGTTCCCACTCATCACATAAAATTTATTTTTATATAAAAAAAGGTTTCATGTGTGTGAAAGTTTTCCTTCCTAGAAAAATAAGACATTACAATTTTTAAAATGAAAACATTATATATATATGTGTGTGCATTTAGGGTGACAATATTTTAATTAGTTTTATAAATATAAATATAAATATAAATATAAATATAAATATAAATATAAATATAAATATAAATATAAATATAAATATAAATATAAATATAAATGTTAGTTTCTCTAAATAATTGGCATTATAATTTTTAACCTTAAAACACGACTAAAAATATATACATATACATTATACACACATAATAAATAAAAAATTTCTACAAAAATCAGCATTTTAATATTTAATATTTAAAATTTATAAAAAAATTATAAATGAAATTAAAATGTATTAGTATAATAATAATAATAATAATAATAATAATAATAATAATTATTATAAATAAATTATAATATGGGTGGTACAATAAAAAACATATGGGGGATTTATTTGAAACACAATTTTAAATATTTATCATGTCAATTTTAAAATAAAAATAGTACATAATTAGTTATTCCCATTTCAAATTCTTTATAGGTGTCATAAACACAACCAGAGGATTCAGTTTGGGGGAAACTACATGGTTTTTTTTTTGTTTTTTGTTTTTTTATTTGACAAGAAATATAATATTATTGGAAATTTATTATTCAATGACACATTGTTCCATTATAAATAAAGTAATTTTAAAATACATTTATAATTTAGAAAACAATGTTTAATTTTTTGATCAATATATTATATGCTAATTATCAGACTTTTCAATCATTATAAAACCAAATTAAAATATTAGTATTTGATTATTAAAATCTAAATCTTACATTATGTTTCATTCCAAATAAATTAATCCATGTGAGACACATGTGATTTTACACCTAACTCCCTCACCACCATAGATTATGGCTTATGTAGTGCTTAATTTTGACAATACTAAACATTATATTATGATAAAATTGATACCCTTATTAGGGTGAATGAGATGAAGAAATCCACCAAAGTTGGAGATGGTGATATGCGATGGTGTTGGAAGATATTTTTGGGCCTTTGTGGAATATGGTGTTGCCAGATCTGAATGGAGCTTGGTGCTATGAGGTAGCGATAGATGAGATGAATAGTGATTGTCAACCCTTATCTATGGCAGTTCTGAATTGTCCTTACACTACTACAAAAATGTCCTTTAATAGCACTATAAATGGAATTTATCAGCGCAAGAAAAGCACTGAGAACTTCAGTGATGTGAAAAGTTTATGAATTTTATCAGTGCTTTTAAAAGTGATGATAAAGATACCATTTATTAGTGCTATAATTTAGCACTGCTAAAGGATTTTTATATTCACGTTTATATAATTGCTGATAAAGGCCTTTTAGAAGTGCTTTTAGAAGTGCTAAAATATTTCTCTTTTATCAGTTCTTCTAAAAGAATTGGTAATGGTTTTATTTATCAATTCTTGTAAAAGTATTGATAAAAGTACATACACTATTATGTTGTAAGAGAGCACTACATCACCACTAGAGTGTGCTGTTACAGCACACTGCAGCACCAAAAACACACCAGAAACACATATAATATGAGCAAAAACATGTCCAATATAGAATTTATATTAAATGAAATATACATCTCAAATACCAAAAAACACTATATTATAGAAATTTAAAACATTGTATTATACAATTACAAAAATAAAAAATATTACATACATTAAAAAATGTCAACGTTCCTTTTTCTTTTAATCCTGACCTGACTCATGCTATTGCCGAACAAACCACACCCTACTCTAGAAAAATAATCCACCTATATAAGAAAACTATTCTTATATTGGTAATAATATAAATGAAATATGAAAGGAATAATGAAACTTAAATCAATGTTCAATTATATAATTTTTCAGTAAAATATAGAATGTATACCATAACATTACCTTTACATCTTTTTAAAGGATTTCCTTCAATACAGTTTATTCTTCCAAGGGATTGGTAACATCATCTGGTGCAGAAGACGTTGTATTCATGAGTAGTCATACATATAATTTAGATTATGTTAATGTAGTATAGAATATATAATATCATGAGGAAAAAAATATTGTAAAAAATAAACTTACCTTCTCATCGAACTATCATTCTTTTTTAAAGGTTTCAAGGATTTGGTTCCTATTTTGAGAATCCAAATCCCCTCTTTGTGGTCCCCTATAACGTACAAGACATTGTCTACATTGGGACCATCATTAATTGATTGTGATGTCCCAATTAAAGGGTCATCCCCAATTTAATTTTCATTAGGAGCAACATTTGTTTTAGTTACTAGTAGGAAAATCGACCAATTCTTATTTGTTGTATCAGAGAAATAAAATACTTGCACTACTTGTGATTCCATTATGAACATCTAATCTTTTTCCCCTTCTATATTAAAATTATCCTTCACAAATCCCATTTCATCAACTTTATCTCCATTGATATTGTCAACCCATTTGCAATGGAAAATAATAACTTGAAATGTTGTGTAATACAACTCGTATATCTATTCGATAAATCCAAAATACGACATATTTTCATAAATTGTATTTCTATCCTTAGAACCAGATATGTGAATCGCTTCATCCATAAGCATAACACCACTATTTTTCATCATAATTAAGTCATCATGTTCTTTTTTATAGAACATATAACCATTTATTACAAACCCAGTGTAAGATATAACATTTTCATTCAGTCTTATGGCTAGCCATTGAAGTCTTTCAATAATTGAAATCATATTTTCAGACAACTCGTTATAAATTTGATCTCTAAACCATCATATAGATTGTTGATTATGTGTATAAGATATCCTTCTTTTATATCATGATGGATTTAAATCAATAAGAATTTACTTGTGGGATTCAATTTATGGATCAACATCTTTACAATTATGTAATATGTAAAGTTTGGTTTTATCATGCTCTGCCAAGGTAATTAGAACAACATCTCTTCTGGAAATCCCTTTTCCTATAAGGCATTCTTTGTAACAAGACTTTGGGATACCGATGCTTTCAACATCTATTATGTAATCTATATAGAATTCAATATCTTCTTCAATAATATATCATTCTACAATATAATCTTTTGGACAACTTCGATTGTTGACTTACCCTTTAAAATTCATCATATACCATTCAATGGGGTACATCAATCTGTAATGGACATGAACACATAGTTGAACCTATCTGACCAAGTGAACTATCATTTGGACTATAATATCAAATAATTATGGTCGGAAGAACATTTATAATTCACATTACATGATTTAAATCTTCTAATTCATAATGGTAAACTTCTTCATGTCTACAACTTTACTGCATATGGCTTTGAAAAAGAAGCATAGTTTGGTTAATTTATGTTGTTCATTTTGAGGTAGAATGCAATAGAAAGAAAAATGCGTTAAATATTTCATCAAAACATGATATTCATGCGATTTTAGTCCTTGTAACATCAAATTAGTCATTGGAATGAAATTCTTGATATTTGAGGAATACCCCTGTGCAACTTTTACACTCATAAGAGAAAGGAAAAATTTTAATTTTTCATGTCTAGATAGAGTGTATGCTGCTGGGGGAAGAAATGTTCGCCCTTTACCCTTCACCGGTGCCAACCCTTCTATCACCCCCATTTCAATCAAGTCTAGCCTAGCCTTGATGCCATATTTTATTTTTCCAAGAGCATTTAGTAACATTCCAATAACACTATCAAATACATTTTTTTCTACATACCTGAAATCAAGAAAATGTCGAACATACAAACATTTTCAATATAGTAATTCAAAGAAAATTGTTCTCTTATTCTAACCTAATTTTTTAATGTTTTTCAAAAATGGTTTACCAAAAATAGTGTCAATATTTTTTATTTTTTTATAGTTGATCACTTTTGATGGAGAAAATGTTGTACATTGTTCGATATTCCCATCAAATGATATCGTCTATGATCAGTATTGATTTTTTAAATGTAAAAATATTTATTTTCCAAAAAACAAAGACTTTGAGGAATGTTTCAACCGAACTAAGTATGTGAATTTTTAACAAATGGGACACCCCAACAAGCCTTTTATAATATAGTATGATAAATTTCCATAAGCAAGGAATTAATTTATCATTTTGTACAACGTGGTCCTCAATGTGAATTATTCTCTTATATGAGAATCATACATTATACCACCTATTTCCCACAACAATTTCATATCTTCGATCAATGGAGAAAAAAAGACATCAATATCATTATCAGGTTGCATTGGTCTAGATATAAGAAGAGACAACATAATGAAATTGCGCTTCATACATAAACATGGATGAAAGTTATAAATTTCCAACATGATGGTTTATGTACTTTGAGTAATTCTCTGTACACAAAAATGACTTATTCCATCTTTAGATAATGTAAAAATAAAGTTTCTTGCATCATCTCTAAATTCAGGAAACTCATAATCAATTTTCATCCACTGAGAAGAATCTTCTAGATGACATAGCTTCCCATATTTAATTATTATATCTGAATTCCATATAAATTGTCTTTTATTTTCCTAATATCCATAGAGTCTTATAAGACCTGGAATGATAGTAAAGTACCATAAAGATTTTGAAGGACACGATTCATTTTTCTTGTATCGATCTATGCCACACTTAGGGATTTTCATGAGTGATTCATGGTCCTTGTAAAACCATATTCAATCATTAGTACAAGCATATTTTTTAGAGATCATTCCATTTGAATGTAATATTCATTTAGCGTTATCTGTTTTTTATAGTAGTTCATTTTTTCAGGTATAATATCTTTATGAAGACCAAGTAGTTCTGTAAAGCTGGTATCACTCCATCTGTTTCTAGCTTTCACATTATATTACTTCAATACAACTAAAAATGTTATGTATTTAGTATAGCTGGTATACAATGGTTTCTTGAAACAACTATTTTACACCTCAAACAACTTTGGGTAATCAAGATGTTCATCTTCAATATCCATTTTCATTTCTTCCATGGGATCTTCGTCATCTTTTACAAGTTATCCATATCAAATGATTAAAAAACTATAGTATTATCCCAATCAATGACCACATTCAGTTTTCCCCATGTTATGTCCATCATTTATATTGCTGATATATTCCCTAAAAAATCAAATGTTCTTCCAACTTTTTCAGACTAATTTTTCTTGAATAAAAACATTATAAACATGGAAAAAGGATTTTAGAAGGGTTTTCTGCATTCTCTTTTGCAAATTTTATGAACTCTTTAACTCTATCTTCAAATTCGTTTGTCAAATGATTAGTGTGCATATATTTTCAGTTAATATCCATCTTATTGGGATAATAAAAATGGATTTGGAAGTTCTCAGTAAATGTTAAAATAGAGGGTTTATTTTTAAATACACTCAAGATGACCTGTATGAAAAGTACGGATGACTAGATGATCTATATTGGAAGGTAAAAATATAGGTGATTTTATTTTAGATAGTTGGGGTATTTTTCTAGTTTTTCCTTAATTATTTGGAATATATCCACTATTTTATGTTAAAGGATGATTTATAAAATAATGTTCCCAATTATACTAATGAAGTTTTGAATATTATTTAAATAATTATTTCCATGTTAACTATGTACCTAGAGAATTTCTCAGGCGATATTTAACTAGAATGGAAGTAGGGAACCAATGTGAACTCAATAAAAAGTATGTTCCTTTGAGAAATTGATTTCATGGGATGGTTAGAGAATATCACTAGGTTGAAAGTGGTTTTAATAAGATGCCCAAAAGTGAAAAATTGCATCAATATATGAAAATTATTATTGATACATACTATGGAGTTATAAATGATGATTTTAAGTATTAAATTTTTTGGAGAAAGATTAAGAATTAGTTGGTTGCCCAACCCACACCCCCTAAAATTATTAATAAAGAATATAAATAGGATGTATGAGGTTCAATTTTCTTGCACTGTCAATGAGTTTAAAGAAAAAACATAAGAAGATAAAAATTGAAGGAAGCATCAAAAGTTGAGAACAATCCATCATGGTACAAAAAAAAGTTGATGCAAAGCTTGATCCTTACCTTCCCGTAGATGTACATAGAAGATCAACAGTGGGTGCACACAGCAAAATATTCCTTTATCTATCCTCCACCTTGAACAAAAAACGAGCATTATCAGTTGATACAGGTAATATTGGAACAATACAAAAGAATAAAACAACCAGTGGCCTACATGATATGGATAGATATATTAAACCCTATATCTTATTTGCTGATATGAGAATAATAATTGAAAGTAGTGAATGAGGTGTCTTGCTATATCTAAAATTTCATGGGCATGAGTGAAAAAAGAGACATCATAACAACAAAAAGTAGTGTCATATTTTTCATCAAGAACCAATTGATGATTTGGTATAAACAACCCATCATACATCGATAGTCAATATAAACAACAGAACACAAATCGCTCCCTAAACAATGGATCACAAAAAAATCATAACCAATGGATCATAAATAGTGGATAAAAAACAAATCATAGGTGAATAAATCAAAAAATAAACAAAAAATACACAAATAAAATCTGAAGGCATACCTCACTAGGTTGAAGAAAATAGAAGACCTGCTTCAAATGTCGGACGGGATTTTTAGAGGCTGTCGAGGGGTGTGATTCAACCATCGATTGACTAAGGATGTGGGCCGACATCCTGTGGCTTCTACAGAAATATCTATATCGTAATTAGTTCACAAATGGTTAGGGTTTTTAAAATAGATCTGGATACTTTTTTGAGTGCTTACAAATAAGCGCTGATAAATAGAACTTTTTTCAGCGCTTATAACATAAGTGCTGATAAAAGGAGTATTTATGAGGGCTTTGTTAGCGCTGATAAAATCAATATTTATCCGTGCTAAAATTAGAGAACAGAAAAATGTTTATTTAATCCATACATTTTTTAGTGCAAATAAATCCGCATCTTTATCAGCATGGAAAAAGCACTGATAAAAATTATTTTATCGGCGCTTATTAATGAAGCATTTTTAAAGGATTTATAATTATAAATATAAATAAAAAATTGTAAAAATTTATAAATAATGAATACATGTTTATAAATACTTAATAAACATTTAAAAATATCAATATAGTAAATGTATTCCTTTTTAAATATATTTATCATAATTTAATAATTAATTATTTGTAATTATAGAAATAATTTTAAAAAATATTATTTATGTCATTATATATATTTATATAATTATACATAAATATTTAATAAATATATATAAATATATATATAGTAAATATATTCATTATTTATTTAAATTTACTAAAAATTTAATAATTATTTAAAAATACATAATTAATTATTTATAATTATATAACTACTTTTTAAAAAATATTTATTTATTTATAATTATAAATGTATAATTGTATAGATATAGTGACTGTACATTTATAAATATATTTATTTATAATTTTTTTTACAAATATATTTTTAACATTATTAATGAATATCTAATTTTGAGTGCATGCATATATATTAAAAATGAGTGAAATTGAATAAATTAAAAATATAGGTACACTTTTACAATGTTTTTTTTAAATTTCTGTGTGTGTGTATATTATATATAAAAATGAATTAATTACATATATGTGGAATCAATAAAACACACATTTGGTCTATATTACATTGAAAAATCAAACGACATTCAATAATATTTTGAGTACTATACAATTAGTCAATATTTTTTACTCATATTAATTTTTAATTATAGGCCATTATTCAATAAATATATGACTATTTAATGTAAAGCGCATAAATATTTTTTAATATATAAATTATATTTATATATATTAATATAAATCTATATATTTAATATATACAATTTAATAACATTAATTATCTTAATTATCAAATTAAAAAATGTTTAATATTTAATAATGTATAATCAATAAATTCATTTTTATCAATAATTTAATTAATAAAATTTATAATAAAGGCATTTTTTATTTTTTATTTATTTAATTACTTTATTTTATCACCGTTAAAAATGTGTTAATGGAAGGAATATATATCAACTCTAAGTAATGAATATCTGTACCCTTTATCTGTGCTAAATCACATTCACTAATAAACGATAACCTTTGTTAGTGACAAAAATAAAGTTCTGATAAAGGATACATTTTATTAGTGATAAAAATAAAGCACTGATAGAGGTTTCCTTTATCATCATAAATATAAATGCGTTGATAAATGGTTAAATGTATCACTGCTTTTTTTAACACAGATAAATATGTTATTTATTAGCGTTTTCATCTAGTCCTAATAAAATACGTCGCTATTAGAGGCTAGTTTTGTTTTAGTGCCATCCTACGATGTTCATGGAGGATGGTGACTATCAATCACATTTAGAGTTTATGGCTGAGGATGATGGTGTTCATCAATTTTCATTGATGGTTCAAGTGATGGACATCCATTGTTGATCTGTAGTGATAGTGGTTGAAACCTATTAGTCTCCTGTGATAGTGGCTGAATCAAACCGATTTGATGGATCCATGGTGGATTTGGTGGTGGTGTACTTGCCTCATAATTTTGGTGAAATAATTAAGGAGGCGATGTATAGGTGACTTGGTTTTTCTAATGAGGTAAAGAAATCAGATAATCTGAAAAATTTAACGAAATCTGCATAACATTTTGTGGAAATTGAATGAGACTCCAATATGAGGATTTTTAAATTTCTGAAAGATGTTGTACTGGAATGAATTGTGAATAAATGTGAAACTCCGTGTGTGATTAAAAATAAAGAATCTATTCTTGATAGTTTCCAAATTTGTGGGCACTTCATTATTGTAAGGCTTGTTCTACCTACTGGAGGAAGGCTTTGGAAAACTGAGGATCATGTCCAAAATTTTAGTTATGTATGGGGTTTTTCTAATTGGAAATTCATACCAATGGGATGAGTATTCTTTCACATTATTTTCCCATTAAATTATTTGAACCACATAGCATGGGGGAAAAGATCAATGGATTTAAGGCCAGGTATGCTTTTCTTTCAATAATGGTATTTCTATTTCAATCAATTTTCTATACAAAAATATTGGGGCCCAAGTATGTATTAGGATTATTGGCCTCAACTAGATCTGATGAAATCCAAATATTTTTTTTTCTATCACATCTACTATGAGAATTCTGATAAAACTGGATAGGACCACCGAGGATTCCAAATTTGGGCATTACGTTAGGGGCTTGGTGGAGTTAGAATTGAGATCTTTTTTGATTTATAATATTGTGTTGTCTGTGGTGGATGATGATATTTATCTAAATGTGGAATATGATAGACTACAAAAATTCTTCATAAATAGTCAAATAATTGGACATGGCAAGGTTATATGTCATAAAAAGGTGATTTGTTCCTTTTTTTGACTAAAATGGAAACATGAGATTACTTTTTGGAGGAAATTGAGGAGTCAAACAGTGCTAAATAATGTGGCTTCTATTCACAGTAAGCAACCCCCTATTGAGAGGGTAAAGGGTAAAAGATATTTTAAGGAAGTGGACTATAGGAGCAGTAGAAATGGAAACCCTATCAATGTGGTTTATGTTGGTCCCTCTGACTCTAATGTAATGTAGGGGAAATATATGGTGATTTTGTTTTTGTTGAATTTAATCATCATGGAATTGCATATGAACTTGTTCATCAGGTTGGTAGATCTAATTTGATTGGCATGTAATGCAATTGATAGGATAAGAAACATACTGGTGAGGTGGGATAATCTGTAGATGAGGTTTTTGGTGATGTTCCAGGGTACTCTCCTACAAAAACAGATGTGCAAGGTTGTATTGTGCAACCACCGGCTGCAGAATTTTCCGGGCATGTTCCATAGGATGATGGGTCTAGGAAATACATTGTTCAGCTTAGTGTGGATTATCTTTAAGAGATTCAGAATGTATTCGATTATTCAGGATTTTCTAATAAATGGGGTAATGTATCAGATGATATAATTGATAAGGAGAAGTGTATGTTCTTATTAAACACTACTAATCTAAGATCTACAGGTAGTGGTGACTCTGTTTCCTTTAAGGACGTTGAACCAAATTGTAGGGGAAAGATGGTCAGTAGTGAAGGTTGATCTCTAATTCCTCAAAAAAGAAAGTCATGGAAATATTACTCTAATCTTCCTAGGAATGTGTCTACCAGGTAATCTTCTGAGGCAACAAATGTCCATCTCACTCTAGAGAAGGAAAGGGCCAAGGAGATTATCCTTAGGATCCTCAATCATGGTAATTCAAATTTAATGTGGGAGACTATTCATGATGCTGATGATTTTGATTATGGTTACGGAAATGATCCTCCTTTTTTTGATCCGGGGTTTTAATTTCTGGATGATAGTATGTCCTTTTTTATGATGTCGTTCGTTTTCTTGCTTGCTTGTTCTCTTATTATTTCACATTTAATAAAAGGTCAATAGCTTTTTCTTATGGCTAGACCTTTATCATAAATATATTTAAATAAATATATTTATTTAAATAAATATAAAATTATAAGAAATATATTTAAGTAATAAATATTTATATTATATGTTTAATTATTTATATTTATTTGTTAATAAATAGTTATATAGTTATATAATTATTTACATATATATAATTAAATAAATATATTAATATTTATGTACAAATATTTACAATTATATTAATTTATAATTAGAATTATATAAATATATATAACTACAAAATTTTATTAAATATATTTAAATAATATATATTTATTATAATTATAATTATATAAACATATATATTAATTTTTTTAAACATGCTATTGTCAAAGTGCCTTTATTAAAAAAAATATTTAATAGTTTATTTATATACATTAATTAAAAAATGTATATATAATTAAAAAATATAAAAAATATATATTTTATTTAGACAGTTATATAATATATAAGTGAATATATATATATATATTAATGTTAATATTAAATAATTTAAAATATATGTACATGTATATCTGCATGTGTGTACATGTATGTGTATATATAAATATATGTGTGTGTATGTGTGTGTGTAGATGTGTGTGTGTCTATATGTATGTCCGTAATTCACGTAAATATTATGAATTAACTTTTTAATATTTTTAAAATTTATTTTAAAATGTATTTATTTATTCTTATATATTCATTAATAATGATTAAAATAGATGTAATCATTTGGTAATATTTATTTATACATATCATTATCTACTATATATGTAATATTTTTAATATGTTTTTAATTTATATGAATGATATTTTTTTGTTTTAATTTATTAAGTTCTAACATCCAAAATATATATTAAATTTAAATAATTAATCTATTTAAATTATTTATTAATTTAAATATTTAATTATTCAATTATAAATATATACAATTTTTTTAAAATTATTTATTAAATTATAAATATATATATAAATATACAATTAAATAACTATAAAATTACAATAAATATATTTAAATATTAAATATATTTATTTTATATATATTTATACATTAAAAAAATATATATTTATAAATAATATATATATAATTATATATATCAACTTTTTAAATAATTATATTTATAATTATAATTATCAATAAATAAATATATTTTTATATAAATATAAAATTAAAATAAATATATTTATTTATAATTATAATTATAAAAATATATATTTAAATAATTATAAAAATATAACATATATTTTTATTATATATATATATATTGGGATAACACCCCTTTATTAAAAGACCAAAAAACAAGGAAAGAAAGAGATGGTGTTAGACATGACTAAACTGCCCTAACAAAAAAATTGTCAAATCCTGAGATTTTCCCTAATCTTAGCATCAATCCTTCACTCCTCATCATGTATTGCATTCCAATTAGTTCATTTTCTCCCATGACCTTGACCCATTGGATGGCAGCCTCTCCTCCATGTTTTCAGTTCCTGTAAGAGACCTTCAATATCAGTGTCATCTGAGTTAGAATTCCCTACCACTAATTGAACCTCCACCCAATTGGATAGGTCATAAAAAAAATCTATTTAGAGCCAATTTCTATGGGGTTATGAGGCACATCAACCTATAATCCACCTTTGTGCATGTCATCCTCCCCTTTCAAGGGCTCTGAGGGTTGGGATTACATCTTTAAGGAGGCCTCCAGATCCTTATCTACTTGAGAGTCATTATTACCTCCATTGCCCACGTTAAGCACTCTAAAGAGGGATGTAGTTGACACTATCACCTTACATTGACTTCCCATTCCCTTTGTATTTTTTGATACAGACCACTTGAGGCTTCTAGTAAGGAAGAGGCAACCTACCCGCATGTGCTTAATGAAGGCTCAATTTGATGAGGCAGTAAAAAATGAACCAAATCTAGGTCTCTTAAAGAGTCATTAGGATAATTCTATCCAAGATCAGAAGAATTTGATATGTCATTACAGAAATAATCCAATTGATATCCTTCATTATCCACAATAACGTTAGATGAAGACCCTTTCTTACCTTACATACCACTTACGCTAAGAGCCTTTGCACTGTTTCGAGGTATAACAAGTATGTCACTGACCTTAGGATTATTTAGCTTGGGAACCAAAACATGGTTATCAAGAGGAGAACCTACCAAATCCATGGATTTTTTTTCTTTCAGATCCATCCAAATTTATCCCCTTAGACACAGCGTCATCTCCGAAAAAATTCTTACATTTTTAGCTTTTAAGACAGCCATCCATTCATGGAATATGTGATGATCGAAATGTTAATGTTCCAATATTTAATCAGCTAAAACCACCATGCCTTCTTCCAAAATATCCACCCAGGACATGGAAGTTTTCTCATCAAAGTTAACCATGTCCTGAACACGTACTGAATTATCCAGATTTTTAGAAACTGAGGTAGCCAAGTTATCATAACTATCCTTCTAGAAAGAGGCAGTCTCCATTGGTGCATACATTTCCCTATGAAAAGATATATAGTTTAATTTATAGCATTATAAATATAAAAAACTAACATCCATTCCTGAAAATTTCCATGGTCAACCCATCCTCCATATTGAATCATTGAATGATCAGCATCAGACCCCACATTACTAAAATCAACTAATAACTCATCATGGCCAATCTTATGACCAACCTATCCTCTAAATTGAGGTTTAGTTTAACAAAAAAATCGAAAACATCTTGAACATCATATTTTTCTAAAGCATGAATTCACATCAAGCCCATGTATAGAAAATAAATCACAAATAGAAAATCTCCTGTAGTTGGAAATTTCTTGTCCAATGACCTTATAGTTCATACAAAATTTGGGAAACTTTTAATTAATAATTATCAAATCAATCTCATTGTCACTATTAGGAAGGAAAACATGATTAACAAAGGTAGAAAAATAATCTACTTCAATAAAGAAACATGAAAAGTGAACAAATTTTCCACTTCTATTTATTTTATCATTTTAATGGGAGCCCCAATCGACATTACAAGTCATAAAGGATTTTCAGGGGAAAATTATCCAGTTTAGAATATATAACTTAACTCAGATCTAAGAATACAAGTTTCTAACCTCCAAAGGATTAAGCATGTTGTCCCATTCATGGATATGTATGAATACAAGCTTGAGATAAATTGAACCAAATTGTGAGCCGCATATATTTAGTTCCTCTGATGTGAAAATCAAGTTCAAATATCCAGAACCCAACAACACACATTTCTAGTTTGTAAATCCCCATATTACTGAGAACCGCTCTTCCATATCCCCAATTTTTAATTGATTATAAACACTATGAAATATAAGGAGAGCAATGCTATATTTCTCATCAATTTCTAATTGTTCCAAGACATCAATTAGATGATCCTTGACATGAGTAACATCACCTTTCTGATGAATGACACCCATAGTCGATCCCATTAAAGAGAGGGAAAGAGCATTTGGTCGCACCCTTGTTAACCGTAAAAGCCTTTATCTGAACAAATTTCTGATTATCTGATCTAGCACCAAAGTGATTATGAGAATTTAAAAACCCATGTATTAAGAAAATATTTATATTAATAAAATAATATTTATAAATATATATATTTATAATTATAGTTATAAATAAATAGATACATTTAAGTAATTATAAAATTATAATAAATAAATCAAAACAATAAATATATTTATTATATTTATATTCTTATAAATATATAAAATTATATAAATATATTTATAAACAAATAAATAAATATTAAAATATATTGAAATATTTATAAATATATATATTTATCATTTCAATTATAAAAAAATAAATAAATTGTTAAAATTTGATCTTTACCAGTGCTATTTATAGCGCTGATGAACCTAATCTTTATCAGTGTAAGAATTTTAGCACTGATAAAGTCCTCACATTATCAACACTAAACAAATGTTGATTAAAATACTCATTTTCAATGCTAGAATTTTTGTGACGACAAATACTACTTTTATCAGCCCTAAAAAAGAACTCATAAATTTTATTTTTATCATCAATTACTATTTTATCATTGATAAAATCTTTATCCAATTTTATTAGTAGAACCTTAATAGATTTGTCTCTATCATTCCGTCAAGATCTCATAGAACCCTACTATTGTCTCTTCTCTCTCTGAACCCTACCGCCACCACCGATCTCGATCATCAATAACTTTCGTGATGAATTGATCCTCTCAAAATCTATGGTATGTGCTGATTTATATTGTTAGTGCCTTCAGATCTTACCTTCACTACTAATGGAGTTTTATCTTGTTTTTTTGCACCATGTTGCCAAATTCAGCATGCTTCACCAAATCGTACCACACATCACGGATTCCACAACCTCTAGATTCCACATAAAACACATCAAATCCCTTCTAACTCATCTCCTTCTTCCTCAACAACTTTTTTCCTTTCCCAAGTATGGATTTGGTATCCTAAAGCTTTATCTTGCCGGATTTTAACTTTTGTTTTCTAATTTCATGGATTTTAATGAAATTATCTTGGTTTCTATATCCTTGATTTGTTAGCTTAGTTTGGTACCTTGTGAAGGAGATGGATTAAATGTTGGTTGCTCCATTCATGAATTTTTAAATTTAAAACAATGATTTATTATGGGTTATTATATTTTTTTACATTGATTTATGAATTCAATATGATTAATTAGTGGCTTTCACCCAATGATGATAATTTTCCTTGGGTTTTCATTTTATCTGTGAGGGGATTCCACTCATGTTTTAATATATAAAAATGGTCTTCAAATACCATGAACCCCTATTTTATGATTAAATGCATTACTTTCTATTTAATATTTTTTTTATAAATTATAAATATTTTATTAGGTGTTTATGATCTTAAATAGAGGATACTAATGTGTTTAGGAAAATCTCTAAAAAACTAAGTATGTCATTTTATTTTGATTATACATTATGGGTTAAGGTTTTTTGAGGTTTTTTATTGATAATTTTTTATTTGGATTTGGAAATAGTAGATAAGTTTTTATTAATGTAATGTATTAAAAGGATTTTATAATGTATTTTTATATGGTTTTATTTTCAATAGAAGTTTCCAAATGCTCGGTTGGAACTTTTAAAATGATTTTTTCTTAAGATAAATTCTTCATGAAATAATACATTTTAATCTGACTTCTTTAGTGTGTTGTTTTAATAAGTGATGTGATATTACACCTCTACCCAGGGTTTTGGAATCATCTCGACTAATAAAATAATACTCTTCCTCTCCACTAGTTTATTTTGTCTTTGTGACTAGTGACGTGAGACAAATCTCCTCTACTAGGTTAGTTTTCATCCTAACTAGAGACCAGATATTACTCTTCTGCACTAGTCCATTATGTTGTGCTGACCAGTGACATTCCAATAATACATTTTATTATTTTATTATGTTACATATACTATATATTTCTATTATTATTTTCTTCTTGAGTGAATACTATTTCTACCAATATTTTTATAATTTTCAACTACTTTATTTGTGTTATTGCAGTATATATTTTCCTATTTTTTATATACTTCAGTGGATACTATTAATCCTTATGTTTTAATGTTTTTTGTGTAGTGGTTTAAGTCTCATTAATGTTTTTCTCTCATTTTAAAATCATTGATTTACTATTCTAGTGTTTTATTTAACTTGGTTAGAAATGTTTATTTTTTTCCAAAAGGTTAAATCTCAATTTTTTGGAAATCTTGGCCTAGAAAGTATTTAATTTTTTTCTAAATAGAATCACATCATAAAAATTTTTAATCCACAGTTTTCTTACATGAGTGGATTATTTTAATTGGGTAAAAATAAATTTAAATGGTGACCCTTTATTCCTTTTTTATGAAAAATGAACATATTACTTTCATAGTTATACTTTCAGACTATGAAAAGGATTTGCTTTTAAATTCTATCCATGTGTTGAGGGTAGTATACCAACTAGGTTTTCTAAAGAATCATTTATTTCAGATAAATAATTTTCATTTATATTGAAAAAATTTAAAATAAAAAATAAATTCTATATATGGAAAATAAGTATTTACTCTTCAAAATATAAATATTCCTAAAAAACTATGTATATTTCGACTGAGAATGTATATATCATGTATTTAGAGACAGAAAATGTGTATTTAGAATGACAAGATTAGAAATATTTAAAATTACCAAAATACATAAATTATAGTATGAATAATTACCTAAATACTCTACTTCATGATGAACAATTGATGAGGCAACTAATTAGACTGTAAAAGTGACCACAATGCTCTAGAAACCTTTTTGGGGTGTTTCCTATGTCTAATTGAAAATACGAATAACTAAATTTGTGTATGCATAAATAATATGAAACAACATATTTAAAACTAAATTTGTAAAATAAAAAGGTTAATGGAATCATGAATAACTAAATTTAAAAAAACAGAATTATATTTGTATCATAATTATTAAAATGAAAATAAAAAATAAATCAAAACTAACCTTCAAATGGTGGTACACTTCACCAATTTTTATGAATTCTTAGAATAATGAAGATCGGGGAGTAAGAGATTCATTTCTGGTTAATATATATCCAATAAAAAAATGAAATATTAAAATATTGCAAACATCAAGAAAACATAAAATTTTAGGAAATTCCCTTTTTTGGAAGCATGAATTCAAATTTTAGTTATATGAGTTGTTACAGTAAATTGTGGGTAATGCAGGCTTAGTAATTCCCACTAACATCAATAGTTTTTTAGTAGATCAAACTAAAGAATCTAATATCCTTTTCCTTTTTTTCACTATTTAAAATATTTATAAAAAATTTAGGTAGTATATATATTTATAAACGAGATAGGATGAGTGGTATCTATATTTATTTATATATACATATAAAGGAAAAAGGTTGGTGTATATATTTATGTGATCATATAGACATTAACATACCTCCTACATACACATAATATCAACTCATATATAATATAGATTGATAATAACAACATGGGAAGGGCATGTTACTAACTTCATCCAACCCATATTATATCCTTCATAACCGCACTCCCATAACCTTAGCCTCATAAGAAGATACGCAACACTACAATTTATTCCATAAAACAAAAGCCTTTTTGTTTTTATATTGTAATTGATGGATTGATTTGAATGTTGAAACTGAAATTGATATCTCAAAATGAGTGCAAGTAAGACCATCTCGATGAGCCATTTCACAACCACACTAGTCAAGGAACCCCTTGTAGGGATCAGAATGTTACTACTGTTGCTGCTTCTTTTTTCAACAATAGGTAGAAAACTAAAAAATATTGTATTGTGATTCACCAACCCCCCAACTTGGGAACATTTATATTAACGAATATAACTTTCAACCTCATCATATTTGTCTCCCTAACAGTTATTTTTGTATTTTTTCACTTGAGAATCATCCCCAATATCTTCTTGACATGAACATGTGTTTCCTAAAGTAACCTAAGTATTTTTCATCCCATTCCATGTAGCAGTGATAATTATCGATGAATTTAGAGGATAACACCTACCACAAGTTGATTAATTGTTTTTTGCATAAAATTACCCATTTCTATAAAAGCATTATGAAATTATTTAAAAAATTCAAATGTTGGGTTCTCCTTATTTGAAAGGCCCCTTTTATTAATTTGTCTTGTTAAATATTAATATTAACAAATCCAATTAGATTTATTTAAGTTGAAAATTATTGGATGCCAATCATATAAAAAAAGAGTACGATGATGTGGTGAAAGAGTTAATCATGTTTGAAAAATATCATGCACATATCCCCTCTCAAATCCGTTTTCCATTTTTATTCTATTTTTATTGAAGAATAATTAGTCTAGAAGGGTTATAAGAACACTTGGTCTATTATGTAACATATCAAATTTATAAATTTTGGACTAAACATGAGGAAAAAGTTGATGTAGCTAGTCATTGGGATATCACTATTTTTTATGGATCATTTGATAAGATTACAAGTATAGATAGAGAAGAATACCATATCAAGGATGTGATTATAGGTATGAATGAAGATGAAGATCATATTGAGGAAATAACAGTGAAATTTGAAGATGAACTTCATGATTATCCAAATTTTTTTGAGAAGTTAAAGAGTTGTGCAAAGAGTCCATTGTGTATAAGTTATACTAAATATACAGCCTTGTCAACCATACCAAAGCTATTTGATTTAGAAGTGGGAAACATATAGAGTGATTCTAATTTAGCATAGTCCTTTTTCTCTTGAATTATATTCTCCTAGAATATAATGACCTTTCTAGAAGCAAATATGATGTGGGATGAGAACTACCTTTAGTGGGAATGATCTTTGAAATAATAAATTCTTATCCAAATGATTGAATACTATTTTTTAAGGAAACAAATTTCTTAAAGAATTCCCAAAGTGTGGTTTTATCAGTACAACAAAGATTAATTAGGTCATATGAATGTTTTATGGTACCTTCCAATCATTTCATGGTTTAGGATGCTATATGGTACCGAGAAGACTACAAGGAAATTGATGTGGTGCGTGGATACAAGAAATAATGATAGGAAGTGTTTTCACCCGGAACAATCTCCTTAGTGGAATAGAACTGATCATATGTATCCAAAATTTGGAAATGAGCCGAAAAATCTTCATCTTGTGCTATCTACTGATGGAGCGAATCCTTTTGGTTTTCAGAGAATAAATCAGAGTACTTAGATGATTATTTTGGTAAATTATAACTTTCCACTATAGTTATGCAAAAAAAATAAAATAAATTATGTTATTTATGATTATATACGGACCAAACAAACTAGGTAATGATATTTATGTTTATTTGGATCCATTGATCAAGGATTTGACATTATTGTGGGATTCAAGTGTTATATTCTATTATGCTTGCATAAATTAATACTTCCTATTGAGATCAATGTTATATTGGATGATAAATTTATTTCTTTCTCATGTAAAATTTTCAAGATATATCATTAAAGTAAATCTGGGGTTTACAATTTTTGAACAAGGAACATAGAGATTTAGGTTGAAACATTTATTGAAGTCTATGTTTCTTTACGTCTCATATTTGTACCGCCCAAAATATAAGTACTGATCATGGATTCCATCATTGGATGGGACAATTTCATTTGAACTTAACTAAATGGATCTTGAAACAAATCATGGAATTAAGGCTACGTCACACATTATTAACATGGGAATATGAGAAGAGTTTTTTCTAGTGAAAACAGAATTTTCTTCCTCTAATTTCTTACACTATTTCTATGAAAGAGAGATATTAGTTTTTAAAATTCTTAAAATATTTAAAGTTTCCATATTGGTATTCATTATATATAAATAATATCATGTCAATGACTAATTTAATGTTAATGGGTCTGAAATCACACGACTATCATGTTTTAGTGCAAAATATAATGATTGTAGTTTTACATTTTCATTTTTCCCAAGAATTACTTTCATAAATTAATCAAGATTCGTTTTTTTTCAAAGATATATATAGAAAAGTTATAGACATCATGAAATTTAAAACTACAGGATTAGAAATTTCCATCATATTATGTGAATTGGAAATGTTATTCCTTTCAGAATTCATTGATATGAGGGGTGACTTGATGGTTCACTCGTTAATATAGATTCAACTATGTGGTCCTATACATTATAGATGGATATTCACCATTGAATGGCATATTAATATTTTGAAAGGGTATGTCAAAAATAGAAGTCTTACAGAAGGTTTTATTCCATAGTTATGTATTGTTGAGGAAGTTATTGAACTATGTACCCAGTACATGTCCAGTGTAAAAAGCATTGGTCAACCAAAATCTAATCACAATGGGTGGATTGTGGTTGAAGGAATTTATAGAATAGAAGTTTTTAAAATCACTGTTACAAATCATAAGTAGTCCCACCTTTACATTTTTCAAAACAATTTAGATGTTTCCCCATTTATTGAAACCCACAAAGAAATTCACAGTCATTTCAACCTATCAAGGGATGCATGCTGGAAATCAAATAAACATAATAAACATTTTATAGGATGGTTTATATACCATTATTTTAAAGTGTCAACTGAAAATATGGATTCAATTTCAAAATTATATTGATGCATAACTAGAGGACCAAGTGTGCATGTATTATCACTAGTACAAGAATGGCCTTTAGAGGCCGCCAAAAGCCGTCGCTAAAGGCCTATAGCGGCCGCCTAGCATCCGCCAAACGGCGGCCGCTTTAGCCCCGTCGCTGTTACTATCAGCGACCGCCATTTGGAGGACACTGTAGGCAAGCCGGGATGGGCTTTAGCGGCCACCAATTGGCGGCTGCTAAAGCCCGGACCTATAGTGGCCGCCAAATGGCGGCTGCTATAGGCAGCGGCTGCCAAAAGGTGGCTGCCAAATGGCGGCAACTATAGGCCGCGGCTGCAAAAAGGTGGCCGCTATTAAATTTTAATTTTTTTTAAAAAAAATTCAATTATAAATTAATATACCCAAATAAATCCTGGCTATCATCTTCCAAGCTCCGCATCCATCATCACATATAACTACATAATAAAATTTAATAACAAACTTAATACCGAATAAAACCTAAAAAACAAATATTTAACTTCAAACTTACTGTAACAGATCTAAAGTATTTGATTTTCAAAATAATATTCATAATTTTGATTACCGTTTTAAAAATTGAAAATAATTAATTCTATTGTTTTAACTGGATTTTTGTCATATGATTTCAGGTCAATCTGATATCTTCCGCTATAAGTTTTACTGTTAGACGCTCGTTTTGGCCGTTTATGACACCAGAACGGCGTTCCTGGTCACCACGGGCACACGGAACATCTGATCGACGTGTTTTCTGGTCGACCACATCACAATTCAATCACCCTTTGATGTCGTCCAATTTCAGGCCTTTCGGACATCGTTCGGCCCGTTTGGACCCCCCACACGCGTTTATCAAGCACGCGCAACACTTAAAGAACGCATAATGAGCCCTACCGCGCAGACCGCACAACCGATTGACATGCCGTCTATGCGTACATGTCGCGAATAATAATTGGATTGTTTTCCTGTGATTTCAGGTCAATCTGATGTCGTCCGCTATGAGTTTGACCGTTAGACGCCCATTTTGGCTGTTTATGACACCAGAACGGTGTTCCCGGTCACCGCGGGCACACGGCACGTCCAATTGACGTGCTGTCTGCTCGACCACATCACAATTCACTCACCCTTTGATGTAGTCCGATTTCAGGCCATTCGTACTTCGTTCGGCCTGTTTAGACCCCCCCCCACGCGCATTTATCAAGCGCGCGCAACACTTAAAGAACGCATAATGAGCCCTACGGCTCAGACCGCACGTCCGATTAACGTTCCTTCTATGAGTGCACATCGCGAATAATAATTGGATAGTTTTCCTGTGATTTTAGGTCAATCCGATGTTGTCTGCTATGAGTTTGACCATTAGACGCCCGTTTTGGCCGTTTATGACACCAGAACGGCGTTCCTGGTCACCGCGGGCACACGGCACGTCCGATTGAGGTGTCCTCTGCTCGACCACATCACAATTCACTCACCCTTTGATGTCGTCCGATTTCAGGCCATTCGGACTTCGTTCGGCCCATTTGGACCCCCCACGCGTGTTTATCAAGCGCGCACAACACTTAAAGAACGCATAATGAGCCCTACCGTGCAGACCGCACGTCCTATTGATGTGACGTCTACGTGTGCACGTCGTAAATAATAATTGGATTGTTGTCCTATGATTTCAGGTCAATCCGATGTCGTCCGCTATGAGTTTGACCGTTAGACGCCCTTTTTGGCCGTTTATGACACCAGAATGGCGTTCCCGGTCACCGCTAGCACACGGCAAGTCCGATTGACATGCCATCTTCTCGACCACATAAAAATTCACTCAACCTTTAATTTAGTCTGATTTCAGGCAATTCGGACATCGTTCGGCCCGTTTGGACCCCCCCCCCCACGCGTTTATCAAGCGCACACAACACTTAAAGAACGCATAATTAGCCCTACTGCACAGACCGCACGTCCGATTGACGTGACCTCTGCGCGTACACGTCGCGAATAGTAATTGGATTGTTGTCCTATGATTTTAGGTCAATCTGATGTGGTCCGGTATGAGTTTGACCGTTAGACGCCCGTTTTGGCCGCTTATGACACCAGAACGGCGTTCCGGGTCACCGCGGGCACACGACACGTCCGATTGACGTGCCGTCTATTCGAACACATCACAATTCACTCACACCTTGATGTCGTTCGATTTCAGGCCATTCGGACTTCGTTCGGCCCGTTTGGACCCCCCCACGCGCGTTTATCAAGCGCGCGCAACACTTAAAGAACGCATAATGAGCCCCAAGGCGCAGACCACACATCCGATTGATGTGCCTTCTATGCGTTCACGTCGCGAATAATAATTGGATTTTTTCCCTATGGTTTCAGGTCAATCCGATGTCGTCCGCTATGAGTTTGACCGTTAGACGCCCGTTTTGGCCGTTTATGACACCAGAACGGCGTTCCCGGTCACCACAGGCACACAGAACATCCTATTGATATACCGTCTACTTGACCACATCAAAATTCACTCACCCTTTTATGTCGTCTAATTTCAGGCCATTCGGACTTCGTTCGGCCCGTTTGGACCCCCCCCCACGCGCGTTTATCAAGCGCACGCAACACTTAAAGAACGCATAATGAGCCCTACCGCGCAGACCGCACGTCCGATTGATGTGTCGTCTACGCGTGAACGTCGAGAATAATAATTGGATTGTTTTACTGTGATTTTAGGTCAATCCGATGTCGTCCGCTATGAGTTTGACCGTTAGCTGCCCGTTTTGGCCGTTTATGACACCAGAACGGCGTTCCTGGTCACCGCGGGCACACGGCACATCCGATTGACGTTCCGTCTACTCTACCACATCTCAACTAACTCACCCTTTGATGTTGTCCGATTTCAGGACATTCGGACATCGTTTGGACCGTTTGGACCCCCCCCACGCGCGTTTATCAAGCGCGCACATCACTTAAAGAACGCATAATGAGCCCTACCGCGCAGACCGCACGTCCGATTGATGTGCCGTCTGCGCGTACACATTGCGAATAATAATTGGATTGTTTTTCTGTGATTTCAGGTTAATCCGATGTCGTCCTCTATGAGTTTGACCGTTAGACGCCCGTTTTGGCCGTTTATGACACCAGAACAGTGTTCCCGTTCACTGCGGGCACACGGCACATACGATTGACGTGTCGTCTACTCGACCACATCACAATTCACTCACCCTTTGATGTCGTCCGATTTTAGGCCATTCAGATTTCGTTCGGCCCGTTTGAACCCCCCCACGCGCGTTTATCAAGCCCGTGCAACACTTAAAGAACACATAATGAGCCCCATGGCGCAGAATGCACATCCGATTGACGTGCCGTCTGCGAGTGCATGTCGAGAATAATAATTGGATTGTTTTCCTATGATTTCATGTCAATCTGATGTCGTCCGCTATGAGTTTGACCGTTAGACGCCCGTTTTGGCCGTTTATGACACCAAAACGGCGTTCCCGGTCACCGCGGGCACACGGCACGTCCGATTGATGTTCTGTCTGCTCGACCACATCACAATTCACTCACCCTTTGATTTCATCCGATTTCAGGCCATTCGGACTTCGTTCAGCCCGTTTGGACCCCCCACGCGCGTTTATCAAGCGCGCACAACACTTAAAGAATGCATAATGAGCCCTACCACGCAGACCGCACGTCTGATTGATGTGCCGTCTATGCGTGCACCTCGCGAATAATAATTGGATTGTTGTCCTGTGATGTTAGGTCAATCTGATATCGTCCTCTATGAGTTTGACCGTTATACGCCCGTTTTGGCCGTTTATGACACCAGAACGGCATTCCCGGTCACCGCGGGCACACGACACGTCCGATTGATGTTCCTTCTGCTCGACCACATCACAATTCACCCATCCTTTGTTTTCGTCCGATTTCAGGCCATTCGGACTTCGTTCGGCCCGTTTGGACCCCCCCCACACGCGTTTATCAATCGCGCGCAACACTTAAAGAACGCATAATGAGCCCTACCGCGCAGAACGCACGTCTGATTGACATGTCGTCTGTGCGTGAATGTCGCAAATAATAATTGGATTGTTGTCCTATGATTTCTGGTCAATCCGATGTCGTCCTCTATGAGTTTGACCGTTAGATGCCCGTTTTGGCCGTTTATGACACCAGAACAGCGTTCCCGGTCACCACGGGCACACGGCACGTCCGATTGACGTGCCGTCTACTCGACCACATCACAATTCACTAACTCTTTGATGTCGTCCGATTTCAGGACATTCAGACTTCGTTTGGCTCGTTTTGACCCCCCACGCGTGTTTATCAAGCGCGCGCAACACTTAAGGAATGCATAATGAGCCCCACTGCGCAGACCGCACGTCCGATTGACGTGCCGTCTGCGCATGCACGCCGCGAATAATTTTTTGATTGTTGTCCTGTGATTTCAGGTCAATACAATGTCATCCACTATGAGTTTGACCGTTAGACGCCCGTTTTGGCCGTTTGTGACACCAGAACGGCGTTCCCGGTCACCACGAGTACACGGAACGTCCGATTGACGTTCCTTCTGCTCGACCACATCACAATTCACTCACCCTTTTATGTCGTCCGATTTCAGGCCATTCGAACTTTTTTCAGCCTGTTTGGACCCCCCACGCGCGTTTATCAAGCACGCGCAACACTTAAAGAATGCATAATGAGCCCTACCGCGCAAACCACATGTCCGATTGACATGTTGTCTGCGCGTGCACGTCGCGAATAATAATTGAATTGTTTTCCTGTGATTTCAGATCAATCCGATGTCGTCGGCTATGAGTTTGACAGTTAGACGCCCGTTTTGGCCGTTTGTGACACCAGAACGGCGTTCCCGGTCACCGCGGGCCCACGGCACATCCGATTGACGTGCCGTCTGCTCGACCACATCACAATTCACTCACCCTTTGATGTCATCCGATTTCAGGCCATTCGGACTTTGTTCCACCCGTTTGGACCCCCCACGCGCGTTTATCAAGCGCGCACAACACTTAAAGGACGCATAATGTGCCCTACCGTGCAGACCACACGTTTGATTGATGTGCTGTCTGCGCGTGCACATCGCGAATAATAATTTGATTGTTGTCCTGTGATTTCAGGTCAATCCGATGTCGTCCTCTATGAGTTTGACCGTTAGACGCCCGTTTTGGCCGTTTATGACACCGGAATAGCGTTCCCGGTCACCGCGGGTACACGACACGTCCGATTGACCTGCCCTCTGCTCGACCACATCAAAATTCACTCACCCGTTTTTGATGTCCGATTTCAGGGCATTCGGACTTCGTTCGGCCCGTTTGGAGCCCCCACGCGCGTTTATCAAGCGCGCGGAACACTTAAAGAACGCATAATGAGCCTTACCGCACAGACCGCATGTCCGATTGATGTGCCATCTGCGCGTGCACGTCGCGAATAATTATTTGATTTTTGTCCTATGATTTCAAGTCAATCCGATGTCTTCCGCTATGAGTTTGACCGTTAGACGCCCGTTTTGGCCGTTTATGACACCAGAACGGTGTTCCCGGTCACCGTAGGCACACGGCATGTCCGATTGACGTGCCCTCTGCTTTACCACATCACAATTCACTAACCCTTTGATGTTATCCGATTTAAGGCCATTTGGACTTTGTTCGGCCCATTTGGACCCCCCACGCGCGTTTATCAAGCACGCGCAACACTTAAAGAACGCATAATGAGCCCTACGGCGCAGACCGCACGTCCGATTGACGTGCCCTCTGCGCGTTCATGTCACAATTAACTCACCCTAAAAAGATACAAATATTGAAAGAGTTCTTGGGCTTCTCCCAAGAAACAACTGTCTGGAGTTTCTCTCCATCCACTGACACAACTTCCTCTGAAATTATTTGACCCAATAACTATACCTATATAATCAATACAAAAATGACATATATATAGCTTGACGTATAGTCAATATGTGTAATCTGTATGATGTCAAGATGTTGGGTATGATCATAATCACTCTTGCAGTGCCCGAAGATGTCATCCACAAATATTAAAACAAACTAATCTAGGTAAAAAGGAAAATTATATTCATCAAGGATATAAAAAATTCTAAAGAATTCATCAAGAAAAATAAAATTACCTCATGCATGGGGTTCCTTCTCATCTGGATCACCAATATCACTGTGATTTCCACCAGATGTATTTAGAGCCTACAATATATATCAATATTATGTATCTTAAACATATCAATAAAATTCAATCTGAGTATGGTTTGTTTTATTGTTTACCTGTGGCGCCACTTGTTGCGTCGT
Organism: Viscum album; assembly: GCA_963277665.1. Taxonomy (NCBI): domain Eukaryota; kingdom Viridiplantae; phylum Streptophyta; class Magnoliopsida; order Santalales; family Viscaceae; genus Viscum; species Viscum album. Next base: position 57,111 of record CAUJRU010001629.1, read on the forward strand.
CATTTCATTGATACGTGATGACATCTGTGACAACCTCTCCTAATACTCTGCACGTAACTGCTGAAACTGTGAATCAAAATTGCGCTGCATATCCTGCATGGAAGCATCTATCTCAGCCCGTGTGTGCATCCCTGACTCTCTGCATGCACCCATCACATCTGCTCTAACAACTGCACTTCATGGGACACCACCGCCATAAGTCAAAGAATAACCATGACCGTCACGCCCCACAACACGGTGAAATATTTCATCTTTATGCACAATACTACGAGGTTTATCCTCTGGAAACTCTGCTAACTGAGCATCAAACTGAGCCTGTAGCATATAATGAATCAATGAACAAATATGAATAATTTATATAAAATAAAAAATACATTTATTAATTAGTAAATAATTTTCTTACTATAACACCGGCAACATCGGGATCACCCACCCTACGAGTCCTCATCCATATGGACATCTGATCGATTGGATCGCTGCGTTGGTGTAACAATAATAATGGGGTTCACCATGTTACACTACAATATTTTTAAAATATGAATGAAATAGTGAATTCTGAACTTACATCATGTCTGATCTGTGACACATGTCGAGTGCCAAGTCTGGAAGGCGTGGCCTGCATCGCCCGATTATGTGAATGACGAGTAGACTCGGTCTACATTCAACATATTTACTTAATAGACATTTGAAAAATTATTCATTTATAGATTAAAAGTAATAAATCTTACCATCGCTGCTTCACTCGACCAAAACACAACCAAATCCTTCCACTGCGCAGGAAGAATGCCTGGAGGGACTCGCTGTAGAATGTCTGGAACACCCGAAAATGGTGTCCAGTGATCTCTCTTCACCGTTGACTTGTAATCCTTCCATAATTTTCGGCATTTGGACATACAAACAGCCCGAAACTCATCTGGACAGGATTTCAAATTATCCTGTTAAAAATATTGTCAGTAAATGGGACAATAATAATAAAAATATCATGAAAAATTAAACATTGAATTTACATGAACCTCCCTCCATAATCTGTCCATCGTATCCTGAGGGAAAGAACTCCAGTCACGAGTCGTCAGAGGGAATCTGTGTGAGTCTCGTATCATATGCCCAAACTGATGACTCAATGCAGTAACACCATCTCCAACTGGATTAAATGTGTCGTCAAATAACACATCCAATCGGGCTCCAGAGTTCCAGGATCGAACCCCTCTACCAGGACCCCTGCGTCTGCTGGAAGAAGCAGTGGATCCTGATAAACATAAATTCATAATTCAATTACAATATAAATTAATGATTAGAAACAATTAGGGAAATATAAACAAAAAATTACAATAAATTAATTTAGAAATATGAAAACATGCATACCGACAACATCAGGTGAACCAGTGTGACCACCCTGTGACATACCTACATTAAAAGAAATTATAGTTAAATATCTTATTTAAATTCTAAAAAACACATATCATTAAAATTTAAAAACCAAATTTGGATAAAAAACATTACCTTCGGAGGGCTCGACCGCGGGTAACGGGGTCTGACTCGATTACGGATCCATGACGACGCAGTGACACGACGACAGAGGTTCGACAGCTGGACTCGAAAGGAGCGGAACCATTGGATGAAGCATGGAGGGTTCTACACGGCGGGGTACAATGGACCGGAAGGGTCCAATGGAGGTAGGAGGACTTGCCGGAGGGATGCAACGGGGCCACGAGGGGACGACGGCGGCGGGGCTGTCAAAAGGTGTAGCGCGGGCAGGGGTGGGGGTTGCCGGGTCACGGGGGTGTTGGGGTCACGGGGGCGCAGTGCGGAGGCAAGGCGGTGGGGGTCGCCGGGGTGCAGCGCGGGTAGGGGGTGTCAGGGTCACGGGGTCGCAGCGTGGAGCCAAGGCAGTGGGGGTTGCCGGGGATGCTGGTGGTGCATCATGGAGGCAAGGGGGTGGGGATCGCCGGGGGTCAGAGTCGCTGGGGGTCGGGTCGCCGGGGGTCAGGTCACCGGGGACGCCTGGAGGTCGGGGGTCAGGGGTCGGGGTCGACGGGGGTCGGGGTCGACAGGGGTCGGGGTCGCCGGCGGGGTCGGGGTCACCGGGGGTCGGGGAGGGGTCGCCGGGGGTCGGGGAGGGTCATCGGGGGTCGGGGAGGGGTCGCCGGGGGTCGGGGAGGGTCGCCGGGGGTCGGGGTCGGGGAGGGTCGCCGGGGGTCAGGGTCAGGGTCGCGGGGTCGGGGAAGGGGGGTCGCGGGGTCGGGGAGGGGAGGGAGGGGAGGGAGGGGAAAATAGGGGTTTTAAAGGAAAAATTGCAGCGGCCGCCATTTGGCGGCTGCTGTTGATAGTATTAGCAGTCGCCAAATGGCAGCCGCTATAGGTGCCCTGCCTCCAAAACCAGATTTTGTAGTAGTGTATCATTTAATGGTTATATAATTAATGGTTATTCATTTTATAAAAGTGGATATGATGAAGGTAGTACAATAAAAAATAGTACAGTTACACTTGTGTCTTATGTTATACATGTACCAGGTACCAAGGAATGAAATCCAATTTATGTGAATATTTAATATTTTTGCATCAGCAAACAAATATAGGATTTGGTTTATACAACTTTCCAAGGGCTCATTTTTCGATGCATATGGGTTGATAATAGGAGTGCTATTTAAATAGATGAATTGGGGCTTGTGAAAGTGGATTTTAGTAAGGAAGGGTAAAAATATAAACCATTTATAATGTAATCATAGAAAGTGTATGTATTTTATAATCTAGATCCAGTGATATGAAAGTGTTTAATTGTTATGTTATCAACCAAAACCACGGAAGGGTCAGAAAAAAAAATTCAACAAAATATAACCCTTTCTTTGGGACGTCACTATCATTTAACATTTTTTCCAATGTGGATGGGGTTTAGTATGTCAACTGAGATCAAAATTAAGGGATTTTTATAATCAATATGGGGTCAAATCAAATCAACCTTAAAAAAGAGAATTCAATAATCATGTTATATTTTTTGTAAGATACATTGTGTTACATCATATTATTATTTTTTCATTGATGCATTTAGGTAATATAAATTAAACGGTCAAACACTTCTATTTGTAATGACTTTCCCAAGTGCCAATTCTCCCAATCCTAAGGAACAACATTTTTCTCAACATGTTGGTGCTCCCAATGCAGAGGAAAAAACATTATAAACACGTTGATTCTACCAATATAGAGAAACAACTTATTGATGATGTTGAACCTAATGAAATGGTAAATGGTGAACAATAGGTGTCCCAAACAAAATGCATTCCATAGCATGACAATGTTAGGAAAAATTATTAAGGTGATAAGTAAAGGAATCAAATTTGAGGTTTGATGGAATGAATGTGGCTAGTCTGTTAACAACAATAAGGCCACATTCAGTAGTTTCATTGGCCTCACCACTCAACAATCCATTATATTTGATATAGATTCATCAAAAAAAATTTGTTCCCAGGATTAATATAGTGATTTTAGAATAGATTAGGGTTCCATTATAATATCCTTCATTTTTAGAAAAAAATGATGAAACATTGAATTACTAATCATTATCCCTTACAAAGTGCATTTATTGTAGATGACCCCAAAATGAAATTTGTATTAATTCTTACTCGAAAGTCTCATAGTGGATTTCATACAATTATAAAAAAAATTATCTAAAAAATACTGAAGGGAATGTAATCCCACACCGACTAGAAATGTATGCACACCTGATAATAAAATAGGTGTGGGATGAATTTGCTGGTAGTCCTGAAGAGATAACATTTCCTTAACGTTGTGGATTTTAATACATTGTTTAAAAATAAAAAACTTTCAATAGGTCTTGTGAGAGTATGGATTAGAGTATATCATGATTTGATAAATGAGAAACCTCTTTCACTTGACAATGCAAATATGCAAATGGTCGAGCAAGTTATTGGAACATTCGTAGCATGGACTCAAGATCTTGTAAAAAACATTTCGATAATGAGGTATTCATGTAATATTTATTTTTAATGAAAAACCTTTAATAGTTAATGTATAAAGGTATAAACCGAGGAATATTATTACATATAAACAAATGGAAGGGGTTAAATGAATGGTCTAATGAAAATGATCGAAAGGAACAACCGAATGATCATAAATATATTCACAAAACACATTTACCTTGCCCATTCAATATCTACATTTAATAAAATTGATGTTTCTTGCAGATACAAGGTTACAAAGTGGAAGTAATATCATAGTTTATTTTTAATACAAAATTTATAGAGATGACATTATAAAATTCATTTATCTTGAGAATGTAAATGGAATAATCAAGTATGACTGGTTAGGAGTCAGATTTGTAAATGTATACATGAGATGTGATTTCATGATTTTTTTCCAATAGAAGATCTGCAATGTTAATTCGAACTCAATAAAATTCACATTTTTTTTCAAGAATCTATATCAATACTAATTTAAGGGAAACCCATATGAAAATAAATATAGAATAATTATTTCTCAAATCAGTTCTACGCAACTAACCTCATTGGATTCAAATAAAATTGATGCAATAGTGTAAAAACAAGATGCATCTTTTGAAGGAAAACTTAAATATGATAAACTATTTTTATTACTAATGATGAAGGGATAAATATATAAAATTTATTCATAGGAAATATATTTTCAGTATTATCAGTAATTTTTTAATTTTTAGGAAACATTGGGTGATCACTGCTGTAAATCCGGAGAGTCTAAAGTTTTATTTTCTGGATTCACTTCATGGAGACCCAATAAATTAGTCACAAGTGATAATGTTTTTCAATTTTCAATACACTAAATCCAATATTTTAGATGTAAAAAGGTTATATATTTTATGTTATGTTTTAATGGTAATTCTGTTACGAAATGATAATGTTTAAATATCATCAAAATTGTGGCATGAGGACAATCTATGCATACAAGGAGAATGTTAACTTCTACAAGTGCATAGGTATTAGGGTATAAATAATAATATTTCACTATCAAAACACATATAACGAAAAATTTATTCCTTTTCTCAATGTTTATATAGTGTACAAAACAGACCAAGGGAAAATATTATGGATATTATTTTTGATAAATTATGAGAGATATCATATACCACCAACAAACTAGAATCATGAAATAAATTAATTGATCAACAAGAATGATTCACCAATGTACTCAGATCATGATGTAAACTTGGTATACCTGGTATGGCTCAAATTATGTGTTTTTAGTTCAAAATTTAATTTTTATTAAAGTATTGTTTCATATATATATTTATTTTATTTATTTATAGTATTACTACCATGATAATTGTTTTATTATATAGGATGATTCTTTTTCTCAATTTTGGGTGGTTTGATCAAATCCACTCATGCTCATGGGAGAATAGAATTTTTGCTTTAAAATGAGATAATTCCAATAAGGAAATGGGTCAAGAATATATACAAACATCACGAAAAGTTGAATTCCTACTATATATTTTCTTAATCTTATCACCATTTTATCCAATATTTTTAAGTTCATTTCCATATCATTTTTATCAAATAGTTAAATCATTTTTTTACAGAAATTTTAATAGGTGAATATCCTTTATAGATTTTTTTAAAATGTTTTGTATGTGTTGATAACAAATATTTTTTTTCAAACAATGTTTTTGTACATCAAGTGAAAGGTATGTTACTGAATGTTTATAATTTTTTTTAGAAGTAGTTTTGAATATGTATGAAGATATTTACTTGAATTATTTTTTTGATCAGACAGAGGGCTTAAAAATCAGACTACCAGACTCCATATTTTTTATAAAGTTGAATGTTTAATGTTTTAAAAAATTATTTATCGGATAATCCATCAGAATGAATTTAAAGATAATATCACAATTTTTCTTGTTATAATGTCATATGTTGTTGATTTGTTGAGAAAGAATAATGTTGCATATTTAAAGAGTTATGAAATTTGTAAATTTTTAAACATTCCAAAAAAAACTGATCATTATTTGTTGTTATATCAGCTTATTGAAATATCATGAAGAAGTCATGAAACAATATCAAGTTAGTATAAGGTGTTATAGAAACTAGTACATCAGAAGGATGGTGATGACTATAAATTAGATTTAGTTTCTTTAAAAATTAAAATCATGATGAATCTGAGGAATAATGTCAATTCATATTGAGTTTATTTTCTAAAGTAAAATCAGACTATATTTTAGTTGGAAAGTCAAATCGTACTGAGTTTTAGTTGGAAGGTAAAATCAGATTCAGTTTTAGTATGAAATTCAAATCAAGAAGAGTTTTGGAAGAAATTCAAATCAGACCGAGTTTTTGTTAGAAATTAAAATTCTATAGATTTTCTGTTATAAATTCTAGTCAGGTTTAATTTTAGTTAGAAAGTCAAATCAGACTGAGTTTTAGTTAGAAAGTGAAATCAGATTGGTTTTCTCTTAGAAAGTAATATAAAAATGGTTTTCAGTTAGAAATTAAAATCAGACTGATTTTATGTTATAAATCCTAATCAAACTGAATTTTAGTAATTAGTTCTAATCGGTCAAAGTTTCTATAAGAAATTTAAATCGGACAAAAATATCTAAGAGACTGAGTTATCCATAATAGGGTTTTTGATCTTCTATTGAGAATTCAGGAATATTTTCTAAATAATTCAATAATTTTTAGGAGATACTAAAATATTTGAGAATTTTTGAGGTGGTCAAATATGAAGCTCAAATGAACATAAAATTCAAAGGTTTATTAATTTGGGTGAGAAAGAAATATGTTCAGTTTTCCCACCTTCTATGCTTTGTGTCTCTTATTAATATATTCACAATAAATTATTTCTTTGTAACTTTTCATGTGAGTGAAAAATGTTGAATTTATATAGAGTTCATATTAGAAGAGATTTCCAGATTGAGAACTCATCAGAAGATTGGACTCGAGTCAGTTCGGATTACCAGACTGAGAAAATCAGACTAAACAAGATAATCTTGAGTTTGAGTAGAATTTTAATAGGTACAAATTGAGAAAAGGAAAATCATAATAGGCCAATCAATCAAGGTTTTGCGGACTGTGGGTTGTTGGACTCAGGTTTATTGGGCTCAGATACATTTTTGGATCTATTCGAACAAAGTTTTTGTAATTTTTATTGATTATTTTTAAGGAAATTTTTATAAAATATTGGGAGTAAGTATAACCATTCCTATCAAAAGATAGAAGTTTTCTAATAGGATTTAAAACAATCTGTATTGACTTCTTCGTAATAGTGAATTTCCATGGACCGACAAGAGTGGCTATGGCATGGATGTAGATTCTCACACTATGAAAAAACCTTGTAAATCTCATGTTCTTCACATTATTTACTTTTTTCACGAGTATTTAATAAATTATAATAATGTAAAGAACCTTAACAAGTTGTAGGAGTTATGTTTCTTAATTTTTGAAACTTTTAAATATTGTAAAACTGATTCATCCCACTCTTCTCAGTTGTTATTTGGTCCTTTGGTATTTTAATTGGTATCATATATAAGGTCCCCTTGTTGAATCCTTATCGTTATTAATCAAAATTATATCCATTTTAGAATAATTCCTACATTTTATGGAAAAAATTATTATGGATGAAAAAAATGATTATTTCATATCTCCAATCTCTTATCCTAGATCTTGTTGATTCTAATACAATTTATTTTCCACCTATTGAAAAATATGATCCTATGGAATTTTCTAATAAAATAAATATCGAAGTTGATGGAATGGATATAAATGCTATCTATATGCCTCAATCAAAATCATTTATCTGAATGTGATGGGTCTCGAAACATCAAAAAGTATGTGAGAAAATATGGAAATTATTTTTTAATGGAATATTAAATCGAAGGAAGAAAAACTAAAAATCCTGCAGAGAACATTTTAATATGTAATAATGAGAGATGAAGAAACTATTGATTTTTACTTCACCATAGTAAATGATGTTGTTTAAAATATTATAATTTTTGGTGATGTCCTAGAAGATTCTACAATTTTTAAGATACTCATGAGAAACTTTGCGGCCATGTTTGATTCTAAAAGTTTTTATTTAGAAGATAAAAATGATTTATCTCTTGATTTATTTCTTGAATTTATTTTTTATTATGAATTGAGAAAAGTTACAATGTTTAAAAATAATAAAAATTATGAAATGGGTTTTGAAGCTTTGAGAAAAATGAAAATTAATGATTTTGAATATATAGATCCTTGTGATTATGAAGACAAAGAGGAAGATGAGTTGAATGATAAAACCTTGTCTCTTATTTCCAAGAATTATAGAAGTGGGATAGGAAATTATAAAGGAAAACATCCTCTAAAATATTTCAAGTGTGGTGTAATTGGGCTCTTGGATATGAATTTTCCTAAGAATGAAATTGGATAATATCAATATGCTTTTGATGAAAACCATCAATGGAAGACCCCTCAAATATTAATTATAGAAGACCCCTCAAATAGTAATGAATAATGAGATGAATAATCTTATAGAGAGTATTAGATTAGAACATAAATTGTTTCATGTATTGAGAAAAATATCTCTCTCAAGAAAGAAATTGTAATTTTAAATAAAGTTAGTGGAAAAGTTCTTGAATGTGAAAAATATGAATTCAAGTAAGAAGAATGTTACATCCAGGGGATCATATGTTATAAAATTTGAATTTATGAACAATGAAATATGGTTAATTACCTTAGTAATAACTTGGAATATAAAGAATATGAATTTAAAAAGTCTTAATAAACACTTCTTAAGGACTAAATTACTTGATGAAATATTAATTAACACTTCAAGAAAGCTTGAGAAATAAAATATGAGACTTCTAATGTTGTTGGGAAGTCTAAAATCAAGAATTAGGTGAAATTCTCATCCAAAAAAAAGTTTCATTTGATTTTTATAACCTATTAGGTTTCTAAAAAGTTGTTGGAAAATCATAGTGTGATAAGGATTATGAAGAATCTATCACATTCAAAAAAGTTGAAAGTGACCCCCAGAAGAAGGTTGTCACATTCCTAGAATACGTTCGAACACAACGAAGTTATCAACCACAAAAACTCTTCTACAACGAAAGTTTTTATTTCAATAGAAAATCAATATTTGGTAGTTATCATTGCTATGATTGAATTTATGGGCACATATATTATAATTTTCGGTACATCATGTATCTACATGGAAACAAGTCTGAAGAAAGAGGAATCATATTGAGTAACTTTCCTATGAATAAGAAAGTTATTAAATTAAAAAATACAAGATGTTAGAAAACATAAAATGGAAAATAAATCTGAATTTGTAGAATAATAATGTGAAAGATGTTACCAAGATGATCATCATGTCGAAAAATTCATGAAAATTCTTCCGGAATAAGTTTCTTATTATAGAAAATAAAAAGAAGTTGTAAAAAAGAAATTTGAGGAATTAGCTTTTATTTTGGAGACATATTTTGAACCAAGTAAAAAATAACAAAACATGAATACTTGATAGTTTTTTTCTTCACACGTGATAAGTTATGTAAAAATAATTAAACATGTTGAAACTTATGATGGATGAGAAGTTACTTTTTAAAATGAAATATACTTGAAAATTAGAGGAATAAGAACCGCTGAGATGGAACCTCAATAACATAAATGAAAAGATGTTTTGTTTGTTGATAGGCTCAAACACAACTTACTCAGTGTGAGTCAACATTGTGAAGATGGAAAAGAATTTATTTTCAAAAATATTATTATACCAAAAAATGTATTAAAGATAGGAAATTTATTACAAAAGGAAAAAAACTAGTTGAAATATTTTTCATATTGGATAAATTAACAACTCATGCTATCTAAGTGTTGAAGATGAGAATAAGTTTTGGAACCCAATACTTGGCCACCTTGTAAAGAAAATAATGGAAAAAAATTCCAAAGTTTATGCTTTTTTAAATTTTATATAATTGAAAAAGGATATTAATATGTTTGTGTACATTTTCAGAATTAGAAAATGATCATTAAAATCCACAACAAAGTTGAGATTAAATCTACCAGACCTCTATAACTTATTCATTCTAATTTATATGGGAAGATGAGACACTAATCCAAAAAATGATATTTTCTATTTATCACTTTCATTGATGATTTAACTCATATGACCTACATAATATTTATGAATCACAATTCATAGGGAGTATAAATGTTCGTAGTTTTAGAAGAAAAGTTTTGAGAAAAATGGGGGTTTATATAAAGAAGTTGAGAATAGATAAAAGAATAGAGTTCACATGAAATTATTTTGAAACATGAATTAGAAATCATTGTATGAAAGATCAGTACAGTTCTCCCTATTCTCTATAAAAAATGGAGTAGCATGAAGGAATAACATATGTTTTAGGGAAATGTGTAGAAGCATGTTACCAGAATATAAGCATTCAATGTTCTACTAGACAAAAGCTGTTAATATGGTTGAACATGATCATAATAGATTTTTTTGAGGTAAGAGTACAATATAACTTCTTATGAAATGTATTATAAGAAAAAACATTCATTGAAGTGTTTCAAGTTTTCTGGAAGTCTCGGTTTTCAAAAAATAAAAAATCCGTATCTCAAAAAAATTAATGTGGAAGCTGAAGAAGGAATTTTCACAGGATATTCACTCAATTGAAGAAGTTTAAATTATAGAAAAAATATTTAAAAAAACTAGTAGATTAAATTGATGTAAAATTTATTTAAAATAAAAACTTCTTAACAAAATATGATGAGAATGTTGGGGAAGAAAAAATTAATATTTACAAAGGAAATGAAAGTGATTCAAAATAGACTTATCAAGATTCAGTAGAATCATGTTCCATGGAAAGTGAAGCTGGAAGAGAAATTGATAAATTTAATACATTAAAAATAAATGTCTAGACTAAAGGTATTCTTGTTAATTAGAATGATATTTTTTAGATTGGAATAAGACAACGATTATACAATCTAACACCACTCATTTTAAAAATGGAACAAAATCAGTTTTGGAAGCAGTGGAGCACAAAGAATGTGTTGATAAAATGAATAAAGAGTTGGATTATATTTAGAACAAAAACACTTTGAAACTTATTACCTGACTAGAAAATAAAAAAATCATTAAAAATGGATGTATAGAAACAAGTTAAATGATCCAAGAGAAGTTTCATGAAAAAAATAAATACTTTTTCGTAAAGGTTATTCACAAGTTGAAGGTGTGAATGTTGAAGATATATTTTCCCTAATTTTTATATTTTAACCTATTATAATTTTCTAGTAGTTTTTTAACATCAGAAGTAAAATGTTTATAAGATGGATGTAAATTAAGCCTTTCAAAATGGTGACATAGAAGAAGAAGTTTACATTGATCAACCATGGTTGTTTTTACTTGATGAATGTGAAATCTATGTTTATAAATTGAAGAATTATTTTTATGGGTTGTAATAGGACCCATGTGCATGGTATTATAAACATGAAAATTGTCTGAGAATGTTGTTTTTTTTTCTAAAGTAAAACTTGACATCACTTGTATGTGAAAATAGTTAACTCATGAACCATGATTTCAATTATGTATATGGATGATATAATCTTTGTTGAGGGATAAATAATAATTTTTTTAAAAAACATCTAATGAATTGACTATGAAAATTGAGATGAAAATGTTGGGAGAATTTACTTTATTAATTGTTTTACAATATCAACAAAATAAAAACTGCATTTTTCTATCTCAAGAAAAGTATGCTATGTAATTGTTACAAAAGATTAGTATAACAAACTCTTAACATGTTTCTACTCCTAATTTGGTTGGGAAGAAGATTGTAACACCCGAGACTTTTATGTGAAATATTTTTTTTATGTTATATAAATCATCAAAGGAATCTTTCACTACACACAACACTAGCTTGGCTTTCTTTACACACAACTGCGACCTTCCTCGATAGCTTGCGTCGTACGCAATACCGAGTTTCACTAAACAGTGATATGCTATTAAAATATTATTAAAACTAGCCGTTATGAATAGTAATAACAACTTTTTGAAATTTTATAATTTTTTTTTTCAAAATGGACTTCATTTTTGGATTCGGAATATCGAAATTAGCCTAGGGTGAAATTTTGGTATTTTTCTGAAAACTTTCAATTTTTGATGAATAGTGAAACCACTAAGTGGTAGTTAAAAAAACTGAATTTTTCATAAAACTTAATTTTACCGCTTCTATGAGTGGAATTTAAAAAAACCTGAGAGAAATGGTTAATATCAAGGACTAAAATGTGGTTCAATGAGATGAAAATAATTTTTGGTGAATAGTAACTTTTTACTTTTATTTACCACGATTAAAAGTAAATAGGGTAATTAAGGGTAAAAATGATATTATTATTACCATAACACATGTCCTAATTCTATTAGAGAAGTGTAATTCAACCAAAAACAACCTTAGTAATAAAATATGACAATTTAGGCCCACTTGGATTAGATTAGGACATTTATTATTAATTTATTTAAAGAAGGGTTAAATAGTTAAAATCAAAGTTTAATAAGTAAATAATTTTTAATATGGGGTTATACATAAGATAAATTCGAATATAAATATTAATTAGAAATCTAAAAATATTTCCTACATAATGGTATTTTATTTGTAATTTTTAGACATTAAATAATTTAATTTATTTATGACACAACGATGATGCAGTAATTATCTTATTAATGAAATATTGACATAATTGATGTAATTTGAGACTTTTTATGAATTAAACTAATTTTATAGGTTAATATGACATGTTAGTATTGATTTAAGTAACTTGGTTCGAACTAATCATTCTGTTATGATTTTCACAAAAATCAATTACTAAATAGTGTCAAAATTGACATAAAATAGTTTTTAAAACAAATATTATATTACTAAATGTTATTTTATTCCTAAAAATCTAATTCTCTACCAAATGACTTATATAAGTCTATATATATTAATAATAAACAACTTGGGGTTCTTTTGGCTTCATATGGTAAGTTTATTAACCTTATAGTGTAAGAAAACAAGAAGACACGATAAAAGTTAAATTATCTAACTTAAAGTTAAATCTAAATGATAAGGTTAAAATTGATACCTAAACTTGTCTAAATTCTATTGTATGAGAGGATTTAGACCCCTACCCACCTTATCTTCGAAATATATCAATTTGGAGCTATTAAAAACCGAATTTGACGTTATAATAAAATAATATTTTTAGTTATTCCCAAGGTGCCCCTCTCCTCCCTTATAAAGGGGCACCTCCTCCCCCTCTTCCTCACACCACTTTTAGACTTCAAGCTCGGCCAAACCCTGCCAATTTATTCGCTCCACTTCCCTAGAAACATCCTAGAGGTTCTGGTATTCTTCAAAGACCTATTTAATGCCCTAAAAGGAGGTCTCAAAGAAGCACTTCAAAGAAGAGGTAATGTCCGTTACCGATTCTTTCATCTTTATTTCATCTTCCACTCCTTCTTCTTTAGTTGTTTCATTATGAAGTAATAAAATCAGTATCACTCACATACTAATATGTTAATATAAGTATGAAACAACCATATTTCACCATTTATCCATCCTACGGAAAAAGAAATCACCACGCGTGCGTACGTACAGAATACCATCTCCACACCGTGGTGTAATCTATTTTCCACCACCACCTTACTTGGATGGGTTTAATGGTGTAAATAATGACTATATATGACTATTATAAAGTAATATTGATTCTGAAATAGTATACATACACTCCAATACAATTCCACGATCATAGGAACGATATCATTACTCGTGCGTACGTACGGAATACCGTCTCCACGAAGTGATGCGACTCGTTCTACATGATCTTCATTTCATAATGATTATATAAATGAATTGAATGAAGGAATATGATATATATTACACTAATACCATTCTGGAAATGAGGTTTCTATAACCTAAAGAGAATAATAAGAATTTATTCGACAAAACACACATAAGAACAAAAAGTAATAAACACTCGAATAACAAGTAGTAATGAAATATTACTAATAAGAAGATAAGAATATGACAATATATGATATCATAACAATAAGTATGATTCTGGAATAATTCAATAACATTATTTAAATCATTATACAGTAGGTTCAGACACTTATGAAGAAAATCAGACCTAAGGTAAGGGAAATATCACAATCTCATTTTTATCTGAGATTATTTATACTTTGATATTTACTGGGGTGTATTTTATCACCCACGTCTATGTTTCCTCAATATGTAATATTATTTCCATCCACCTACAATTGTTTAAATCCAATTTGATGCTTCGGTGAGTTTTTAGTAAAGGATATGAAAGGAATCTTTTGTCATTTTTCGTACGAGGTACTTTTTGACTTTTCTAACAAAAGTACGAGAAAAATGTTTTTTTAACTTATACGGCATGAATGGATTTTTAAAACATTATTTCCAAGAAGTTTCCTTTACATGTTTCCAAGTTTATTTTTAATCAACTTCTTTTAGTTTAAAATTGTATGACATGTTAAGAAAGGAAAAATGTTTTTGAAGAAGAAAAGATATTTTCCTCAAGAATGGAGTTCAAGAGTTTTATCAAAATTATTTTCCATATAAGATAATATAGGGTTTCGTTTCTATCCCTATTATGACATGGATTTGATTATTTTGTGATGGAAATATTTTTATGAATTCCTTTATCTTATATGAATTGTTTTATGATGTCACGATGTTTAAGATTCCCATTTTTTATGCTATGATGTATGGTTTATGATTTTGTGGCACACATAAGAATGGTATCATTATGAAATGGGTGGGACCTATATCTCCCTCCAATGCATTGGGTAAAGATTTTATATCTCATGAGATAGACATGGCTAGAACGGTAGGTTATACCGGTTCAGTGAAATAGGACTGAAACGAGGAGTGAACTCGGTTCAGAAAGGGACTTTGTCCACTAAGATAGTCTTGGCAATGAGTCTTGACTAACAAGAAATGATTCTATATGATTATGTGTGTATGTGACAAAGTTTCGTGTTTTAAGTTATGATTATTGGAATTACATTTCACTACTATGATTTATCCCATGTTATGATATTATGATCTCTTTTACAGGTTAAGATTTCCAAAATGTTATGTTTTTATGAATATGATGTGATAGATATTTCTTTTGTTTACCCTTACTGAGAATTTGAGCTCACCATTTTGTATGTTTTCTTTCCCCAGGTCATGAAGAAGGTTATTAAGTAAGATATGCCAAAAGGACTATAGATATGATGAAATAAATGGGAGACAGTGTAGATGCTTTATGAACCAGTTGATTATGTTTCCCATTTTCTAAAGACACTATACCTATACGGTCCTTTCTTGGTTTTGTTATATGATGTAATAAGTACGCTTAAATTTTGAATTATTAACAATGTATGTAAAGTATGGGTCGTTATAGTTGGTATCAGAGGAAAGTTATAGTCAACCTTTGGAAACTAGGATGTGAAAGCCTTAGTAAGAACCCTAAGGATAATTCTAAGCATAGAACACAATATTAGTGTTTTCGAAATGGCCATGAATAACCTAGGATAAGACCTTAAGTGTGAAATTTTATTCTTGATTATGTGGTTTTCCTATTATAATTAGTGTTGCTCACACTATTCTTCTTGGTTTTAGTCAATGGCTGGAACCCGAAGGAACCGTGTTAATGCAGAATGTGACGGGCAATGCAATGATTGTCCCCCTGAGCAACCAAACGTTATGGGAGCTGGAATGCATAATCTTTTAGCCATGCTCACACAACTTTCTCAAGCTATGAATCATGTAGGACATCCAAACGAGCAAAGGAAGGAGCAACATTCTGTTGAATCCTTCATGAGACAACGTCCTCCTTCATTCAGCGGGTCTACTGATCCATTAGTTTCTAAACAATGGATTAGTACTACTGAAAAAATATTTTCAGTTCTTCAATGTTCTGAGCATGATAAAGTCATCTTAGCAGTGTGTCGTTTGGAAGGTGATGCTTATCAATGGTGGATTCTTATTAAGAATATGAGGCAAAGGTATGAAATTGAGTCCATGGAATGGGATGAGTTCAAGAACTTATTTTTCAATAAGTACTTCCCTCGTATTCTCCGAACAAAGATGGAGAAATATTTTCTTGAACTGAAGTAAAAGGATGATGAATCTGTTGGTACCTATGAAGAAAATTTTACAAGACTTGAAAGATACGCTTCTGGTATTATTATCCAACCTGAGAGTAAGATCAATCGATTCTTTAGTGGATTAAAACCAGGTCTTCAAAGGGCCTTAGCCATAAGAGACTTCAATAGCTACGAGGAAATCGTTCGATGTGCTCTCAAAGTTGAGATGGAGATTGGAGTAACCCATCAGTCATATGGGTTTGATAAGAAGAGGAAAATGGAATTCAAAGGAAAATCAAAAGAGTACACTAAAAAGAAGATGAACTTTCCCTTATGCTCAAAGTGTGGAAAGAAACATGGAGGGAGTTGTCTTAAAGGGACACGTAAATGTTTCAAATGTGGAAAGGAAGGTCATCGGGCATTTGAATGCCGCGATGATGGGAGAAAGATGTCTAATGATGCAAACAAAGGAAGGGATACACAGAATAAACCTACTACACTTCAATGTTTCAAGTGCAAGGAGATGGGGCATTATGCCAAATAATTCCCTAATCCAAGGGTTGATGATGATGGTCGACGTCAACAAACTCTTAAGGCTAATGACAAAATGTCACATGCAATATCTATCAGCGATGTGGAGTACGATAACGATGTGGTGAAAGGTACACTTACCATCCACTCTAAAGTAGCAAATGTTTTATTTGATTCTAGATCCACCCACTCTTTTATTTCTGAAGAATTTTCTAAGGGTATCACCGTATTAACTCAAAAATTAGATGTTCAGTTAGCTGTGACAACACCTAATGGCACAACAGTCACGTCAAATGTTTATAATTCTACTCCGATCGAAGTTTGTGGGAAAGTGCTTCCTGCAAATCTTGTGATCCTCCCTATAGTTGAATTTGATGTGATTCTTGGCATGGATTGGATTTCTTTATATGGAGCTCATATCAATTGCCAAAGAAGGGAAGTCACATTTCATATTCCAGATCAATCTATGATCGTCTATCGATGCAAGGATGAACATAACCTTCTAGTGGAAATTTATTCCATCTTATGGGTCTTGATTCCACTGAATGAAGGTTATTTATCTCAAATGGTTGGTGAGAAACTCATGATTAATAATATTCCCATTGTACGGGAGTTTGATGATGTCTTCCCAGAGGAATTACCAGGTCTTCCACCAAATCGTGAAGTTGAGTTTTCAATAGAACTCGTACCAGGTGCTTTGCCTATTTCGAAGACACCTTATAGAATGACCCCAATTGAGTTGCAGAAATTGAAGAAGCAACTCCAATAGAATCTTGATAAGGGATTCATACTCCCTAGTGTGTCACCTTGGGGAGCACCTGTTCTATTTGTTAAGAAGAAAGATGGATCAATGAGACTCTGCATTGATTATTGAGAACTTAACAAGATCACTATCAAGAACAAATATCCTCTCCCACGCATTGATGACTTATTTGACCAACTACGCGGAGCTCAATACTTTTCCAAGATTGATCTTCATTCAGGGTATCATCAATTAAGGTTCAAAAGGGAGGATATACCAAATACGGCTTTCCATACAAGGTATGGACACTATGAATTTATAGTGATGTTGTTTGGTCTTACTAATTCCCCTGCTATCTTCATGGATCTGATGAATAGAGTCTTTAGAGACTATCTTGATCAGTTGGTGGTAGTCTTTATAGACGATATTCTTTTCTATTCAAAGAGCAAGGAAGAACATGAATATCACTTGAGAATTATATTGAAGACCCTGAGAAAGGAGAAGCTTTATGAAAAATTTACCAAGTGTGAATTTTGGCTTTAAAAAGTTGCATTTTTGGGTCACATAATCTCAAAAGGGGGGATATCTCTGGATCCAGCAAAAACAGAGGTTATCGAAAGATGGTCGAGACCAACAACAGTAACTGAGATCCGAATTTTTCTTGGTTTGGATGGATTTTAACGACGTTTTGTGAAATATTTTTCACGATTATCTAATCCACTCACCAAGTTGACTCGGAAAGGAGTTAAGTTTGTCTGGACGGAGTAATGTGAAGAGAATTTCAAGGAGTTGAAAAGAAGGTTATCCAGTGCACCTGTGCTCACACTGCCTTGTAGTGGAGAAAGGTTTGTGATCTATAGTGATGCATCCAAGAATGGATTGGGGTGTGTTCTTATGCAAAATGATATGGTGATAGCTTATGCCACATGATAGTTGAAAATCCATGAACAAAATTATCAAACACATGATTTGGAGTTAGCTGCGGTAATCTTTGCATTAATGATTTGGAGGCATTATCTTTATGGTGAAAGGTGTGATATTTATACTGATCATAAAAGTTTAAAGTATATTTTCACACAAAAGGAGCTGAATATGTGCCAAAGAAGATGGTTGGAGCTGATTAAGGATTATGACTGCTCAATCCATTACCACCCTGGGAAAGCAAACAAGGTGGCAGATGCATTAAGTCGACAAGACCATTTTAGTTTATCCATGATGAGGATCACAAAAGATCCAATATTTATGGATTTACACAGGATGAATCTTGGAATTATAATGGAAGCGGGAAATAATATCTTTCTCAAATGAATGTTCAACCATCTATACATGTGAAGATTAAAGAGGCACAGAAAGAAGATGTCGAGTTACAAAAGAAGTTGAGAAATGTTCCTGAATTCAACCTTGATTGTGATGGGATAATAATGTTCAGGAATCGGGTTTGTGTTCCTCCCATCTAGGAATTAAAGAAGGAGCTGCTGGATGAGGCTCATAGTTCTTCATTCTCTATTCATCCTAGAAGCACGAAGATGTATAGGGACCTGAAAGAGTACTTCTGGTGGGATGGCATGAAAGAGATGTTGCTGAATATGTCTCTCGATGCTTGGTTTGTCAGCAAGTTAAAGCTGAGAGACAGAAGTCTAAGGGGATGTTACAACCATTACCCATACCCGAATGGAAATGGGAAAACATCACTATGGACTTTGTCAAATGACTTACTAAAACTATCCAAAGGTAATAATGCTATCTGGGTCATAGTTGATCGTCTTACCAAGTCTGCACACTTCATTGCTATTAGAGAGGATTTCTCTCTGGATCAGCTTTCCAGGATATATGTAAAGGAAGTGGTAAAATTACATGGAGTACCACTTTCTATTATATCTGATCAGGATCCGAGATTTACCTCGAAGTTCTGGAGAAGTCTTCAGTATACTATGGATACATAGTTGGGTTTCAGCACTGCTTATCATCCTCAGACAGACGGTCAGTCTGAGAGAACAATTAAAACCCTATAAGATATGTTGAGAGCTTGCTCTATGGATTTCAAAGGTGGTTGGGATCAACACCTACCTTTGGTGGAATTTTCTTATAATAATAGATTTCACTCCGGTATTTAGATGGATCCTTATGAAGCTCTCTATGGAAAGAAATGCAGGACTCCAACTTGCTGGGATGAAGTTGGGGAAAGAAAGCTATTAGGACCTGATCTCGTTGATGAAATGGCAGAAAATGTCAGATCTATTCAACAACACATAAGAGCAGCTCAGAGTCGACATAAAGGTTATGCCAACAACCGAAGAAAAGACATAGAGTTTGAATTAGGTGATAATGTGTTCTTACGAATATCTCCCTAGAAGAGAGTCATGAGATTTGGAAAGAAGGGGAAGTTGAGCCCTAGATATATCGGTCCTTTCGAAATACTGGATCGTGTTGGGAAGGTAGCGTACTGATTGGCGCTTCCACCGAATCTCTCTCAAGCTCACGATGTGTTCCATGTATCTCTCCTGAGAAAGTACATACCGGATCATTCACATGTACTTAGCTCAGAAGTTATACCGCTGGAGCAAGATCTTTCTTATGAAGAACAGCCGATAGAGATTCTGGATCATAGCGAAAAAGTCCTACGAAGCAAGACCACTCGATTGGTGAAAGTTTTATGGAGGAACCACCAATTAGAAGAAGCTACATGGGAGCTTGAGGATATGATGAGGGAGAGGTATCCTCATCTGTTTGTTACAAAGTGACGAATTTCGAGGGCGAAATTTATTTTAAGGGGGGTAGAATGTAACACCCGAGACTTTTATGTGAAATATTTTGTTTTTATGTTATATAAATCATCAAAGGAATCTTTCACTACACACAACACTAGCTTGGATTGCTTTACACGCAACTGCGACCTTCCTCGATAGCTTGCATCATACGCAATACCGAGTTTCACTAAACAATGATATGCTATTAAAATATTATTAAAACTAGCCGTTATGAATAGTAATAACCACTTTTTGAAATTTTATAAATTTTATTTTTTTTTCAAAATGGACTTCATTTTTGGATTCGGAATATCGAAATTATCCTAGGGTGAAATTTTGGTATTTTTCTAAAAACTTTCAATTTTTGATGAATAGTGAAACCACTAAGTGGTAGTTAAAAAAACTGAATTTTTCATAAAACTTAATTTTACCGCTTCTGTGAGTGGAATTTCAAAAATCCTAGGGACACGGTTAATATCAAGGACTAAAATTTGGTTCAATGAGATGAAAATAATTTTTGGTGAATAGTAAAATTTTACTTTTATTTACCACAGTTAAAAGTAAATAGGGTAATTAAGGGTAAAAATGATATTATTATTACCCTAACACATGTACTAATTCTATTGGACAAGTTTAATTCGACCAAAAACAACCTTAGGAATAAAATATGACCATTTAGGCCCACTTGGATTAGATTAGGACATTTATTATTAATTTATTTAAAGAAGGGTTAAATATTTAAAATCAACGTTTAATAAGTAAATAATTTTTAATATGGGGTTATACATAAGATAAATTCGAATATAAATATTCATTAGAAAGCTAAAAATATTTCCTACATAATGGTATTTTATTTGTAATTTTTAGACATTAAATAATTTAATTTATTTATGACACAACGATGATGCAGTAATTATCTTATTAATGAAATATTGACATAATTGATGTAATTTGAGACTTTTTATGAATTACACTAATTTTATAGGTTAATATGACATGTTAGTATTGATTTAAGTAACTTGGTTCGAACTAATAATTCTGTTATGATTTTCACAAAAATCAATTACTAAATAGTGTCAAAAATGACATAAAATAGTTTTTAAAACAAATATTATATTACTAATTGTTATTTTATTCCTAAAAATCTAAGGTTCGAACAAATGACTTAGATAAGGCTATATATATTAATAATAAACAACTTGGGGTTCGTTTGGCTTGATATGGTATGTTTATTAACCTTATAGTGTAAGAAAACAAGAAGACACGGTAAAAGTTAAATTATCTAACTTAAAGTTAAATCTAAATGATAAGGTTACAATTGATACCTAAACTTGTCTAAATTATATTGGATGAGAGTAATTAGACCCCTACCCACCTTATCTTCGAAATAGATCAATTTGGAGCTATTAAAAACCGAATTTGACTTTATAATAAAATAATATTTTTAATTATTCCAAAGGTGCCCCTCTCCTCCCTTATAAAAGGGCACCTCCTCTCCCTCTTCCTCACACCACTTTGAGCCTTCAATCTCGAGCAACCCCCTGCCAATTTATTCTCTCCACTTCCCTAGAAACATCCTAGAGGTTCTGGTCTTCTTCAAAGACCTATATTAGTGCCCTAAAAGGAGGTTACAAAGAAGCACTTCAAAGAAGAGGTAATGTCCGTTACCGATTCTTTCATCTTTATTTATTCTTCCACTTATTCTTCTTTAGTTGTTTCATTATGAAGTAATAACATCAGTATCACTCACATACTGATATGTTATTATAAGTATGAAACAACCATATTTCACCATTTATCCATCCTACGGAAAAAGAAATCACCGCGCGTGCGTACGTACGGAATACTGTCTCCACGCCGTGGTGTAATCTATTTTCCACCACCACCTTACTTGGATGGGTTTAATGGTGTAATTAATTAATATATATGACTATTATAAAGTGATATTGATTCTTAAATAGTATACATACACTCTAATACAATTCCACGATCATAGGAACAATATCATCACTCGTGCGTACGTACGGAATATCGTCTCCACGATGTGATGCGACTCATTCTACATGATCTTCATTTCATAATGATTATATAAATGAATTGAATGAATGAATATGATATATATTACAGTAATACAATTCTGGAAATGAGGTATCTATAACCTAAAGAGAATAATAATAATTTATTTGACAAAACACACATAAGAACAAAAAGTAATAAACACCCGAATAACAAGTAGTAATGAAATATTACTAATAAGAAGCTAATAATATGACCATATATGATATCATAACAACAAGTATGATTCTGGAATAATTGAATAACATTATTTAAATCATTATACATGAGGTTCGGACACTTACAAAGCAAATCAGACCTATGGTAAGGGAAATATTACAATCTCATTTTTATCCGAGATTGTTTATACTTTGATATTTACTGGGGTGTATTTTATCATGCACGTCCATGTTTCCTCAATATGTAATATTATTTCCATCCACCTAAAATTATTTAAATCCAATTTTACCCTTTGGTGGGTTTTTAGTAAACGATATGAAAGGAATCTTTTGTCGTTTTTCGTACGATGTACTTTTTGACTTTTCCGACAAAAGTACGAGAAGAATGTTTTTTTAACTTATACGACATGAATGGATTTTGAAAACATTATTTCCAAGAAGCTTCCTTTAAAAGTTTTCAAGTTTATTTTTAATCAACTTCTTTTAGTTTAAAATTGTATGACATGTTAAGAAAGGAAAAATGTTTTTGAAGAAGAAAGGATATTTTCCTCAAGAATGGAGTTCAAGAGTTTTATAAAATTTATTTTCCATCTAAGATAATATAGGGTTTTGTTTCTATCCCTATTATGACATTGATTTGATTATGTTGTGATGGAAATATTTTTATGAATTCCTTTATCTTATATGAATTGTTTTATGATGTCACAATGTTTAAGATTCCCATTTTTTTTATGATATGATGTCTGGTTTATGATTTTGTGGCACACATAAGAATGGTATCATTATGAGATGGGTGGGACCTATATCTCCCTCCAATGCATTGGGTAAATATTTTATATGTCATGAGATAGAAATGGCTGGAACGGTAGGTTATATCGGTTTAGTGAAACAGGACTGAAACGAGGAGTGAACTCGGTTAAGAAAGGGACTTTGTCCACTAAGATAGTCTTGGCAATGAGTCTTGACTAACAAGAAATGATTCTATATGATTATGTGCATATGCCACAAAGTTTCATGTTTTATGTTATGATTATTGGAGTTACATTTCACTACTATGATTTATCCCATGTTATGATATTATGATCTCTTTTGCAGGTTAAGATTTCCAAAATGTTATGTTATTATGAATATGATGTGATAGATATTTATTTTGTTTACCCTTACTGAGCATTTGAGCTCACCCTTTTGTATGTTTTCTTTCCCTAGGTCATGAAGAAGGTTATTAAGTAAGATATGAAAAAAGGGACTATAGATATGATGAAATAAATGGGAGAGAGTGTAGACGCTTTATAAACCAGTTGTTTATGTTTCGCAGTTTCTAAAGACACCATACCTATACGGTCCTTTCATGGTTTTGTTATATGATGTAATAAGTATGATTAAATTTTGAAGTATTAACAATGTATGTAAAGTATGGGTCTTTATAAAGATTTTAAAGTTGAATCCATAAAAAGTGGAAATCAAATAGATTTTTATAATATGATAAGAAGTTAGCTTTATCTCAGATCCTCAAGAACATATATTTTTTATGTTTCAACTTTGTATGATAGGTATCAAAGTGATCAGAATGAATCTCATATGTTGGTAGAAAATAGAATTCTAAGATATTTAAAAGGAACAACTTCAGATGTGATTTTTTACAAAAATATGTTGTGAAATGAACTCTCATGGTTATACTAATGTTGATTGGGATGAATATTGAAATTATAAAAGATCACATTATGGTGGAATATTTTCATGGATGAATGTTTTACATGTTTCTATAGTAAGAAATAGATTTTATTAACTTCGTACACAATGGAATCAAAATATGTTTCTTTTAATCTATCTTATACATAGATTCTGTGGATAATATTTGAAAGTAGAAGTTTCTAAACCATTTAATATTTTTTGTGATAATAAGAGTACAATTTAATCTTTTTAAAAATCTTTTCCAACATTCAAGATCAAAACATATTGATATAAAATATCAATTTTTAAAAGAGAATGTTTCTTCTAGAGATTTTTTCTATAATATATCTCAATGAAATATTAAATTTTTGATATCTTCACAAAAGAAACACTGAAAGATATTTTTGTGGAATAGAGGATGCAAACTACATGTTCATCCTCCAACATCTACTTTCAAAAAACTTAAAGAGGCACCCACCATACTTTAGATTATGTTGAAAATGGGGAATAATATGTTCAACTATATCATTAAATGGAAGGATAGTTACTTTTCTAAATTTAATGAATTTGAAGTTGTGGTTATCATAAAATTGGGGAGACCAAGTTAAGAGAGAGGAAAAAATAATAGAGAATGGGGGTTTATATTAACATGGATATAAAATTTTCTTGTCATGAAGGGATATAATTCCTTAAAAAAATTATTAATTTATTAGTGTTGTGTTATGACAGTACCTTTTGAGAATGAATGTGTTTTAGTAAAAGTTAGAAATATGTGTTGTAAAAAATTTCGAGTGTTATAAATTTGGTGAGTTTATTTTTTTTAACAAAATTTTTCAATAAATCCAAATAGGGAGATTAAAGATTCTTTTTGATGTTTTTGTTTTTAAAATGGTTTTTATTTACTAAAAAATAATATTTTTTTAAAAATGAATGTTTTTCTACATCATGAGATAGGCATGCTATTAAATGTTTACAAATTATTTTGTTGATAGGTAGATGTGAATCATAATGAATAATGTTCTTTGAAATGTTTTGGTGATCAGACACAAGGGTTCAAAATCAGACTACCGGACTCCATTTACATCATAAAGCTGAAAGGTTGATGTTTTTAAAAAGTTTTTTTAGATGATCCATCAGTATGGAGTTGAATATCTTCTAACAATGTTTTTTTTGGAATTACAGAAGTTTTTAAGTTTTTGAGAAAGAATTATTTTGTAATGTTTGAGAGTTAAGAAAGTATAGATGTTTTAAACTTTCCAAAATAAATCTGATGATTCTTTTCTATACATAAAATTTTCTAAAATATCATGAAGAATTCATGATACAAGTTCCTGATAGAAGAATGATTCATAGAAACTGGTACAATGGATGGATGTTGAAATGTTTACATAAGATCCAGTTTTGTTTGGAAAGACAATGATGATGAATCTACGGAAGAAAGTCCAATAGGTGTGAGTTTTTGTTAGAAAGATAAATTGGACAGAGTTTTAGTTAGAAAGTAAAACAAAAATGAGATTTAGATACAAAGTAAAATCAGATTGAGTTGAGGAAGAAAGTGAAATCGAACTAAGTTTCAATTAGAAAGATAAATCAGCCTGAGATGATAAAGAAATTCAAAGAGTATTTAGTTTTTATTATAAATTAAAATCAGATTGAGTTTCATTCAGATATTAAAATTGGAATGATTTTCAATTATAAATTCAAATTTGACTGAGCTGAGGAAGAAAGTCAAATCATACTAAGCATCTATTAGAAATTCTAATCAAACTAATTTTCTATTAGAAATTCAAATCAAACTATGTTTCTGTTGGAAATTCCAATAAGACCATGTTTCTATTAGAAATTAAAACCAGATTCAGTTTTATTTAGAAAGTTAAATTAGACTACTTTTTTATTAGAAAGTCTAATCGAACTGAAAATTTCTAACAAATTTAGTTTTCTAGACTATTGATTCTGAACTTTTGTTAAGAATTTTAGAATATGTTATGGAGAATTCAATAAATTTCAAGACAATACTAGAAGAGATGATAAGGTTTAAAGTGCACCAATATGTATCTCAAATGAACATGAAATTAATATTTTCATGAATCTAGGTGAGTGGGAAATGTTTTTAGTTTTCTGATACTTTCTTTTATGGGCCACCCATTCAAATATGCACAATATTTTCTTACATTGTAACTTTTAATGTTTTGAAAAAAGGAAGAAATACTATAGATCTCATTTCAAAAGTGTTTTAAAAACAGAGATATTGTCGGAAGATCGAACTTGAGTTAGTTTAGATTACCAGATTGAGAATATCAAACAAACGAAGATCAGCCTGAGTTTGAGTTGAAGTGTGGTCAATATTGATTGAGAGAAATAAATTCGAATGATTTATTCAGACTGAGTCCATCAGACTGTGGTCCATTGAACTTAGTTTTATCGAATCTAGGGAATTTGGATTAGATTGAAAAAAAATTTTATACCTTTTTATGGCTCATTTTTGTAAGAAATATTTGTAAAATAATGAGTGTGGATATAATCATTCATATCGGTAGATAGAGGGTGTCTAACATGGGTTGGAACAAGTTGTATTCACTTATTCTTAATAATGAATTTCCATATACCCATGGGAGTGGCAATGATAAGGATAAAGGTTCTCAAGCTAAGGTCTAACCTTATAAATCTCATGTGCTTTACTTGCTTTCCTTTTTTCGTGCATGACTATTTAAAAAATTATGATAAGGTAATGGACTCTAACATGTTATAGCAGTTGTGTTTTTAAATGTTTAAAACTTATAATAATTTTACAACTGATTCAACCCCCCAATTTTTATTCTTTCCAATGGATCTTTTGGAAGTTATATTTTTATTTTAACTATTTTCAACAAGGTAGAAAATGGAGAACATGTTTCTTTTAAATGCAGTGTTTTAGCCAGCATGAGGGTACATCTTCCATCCAAGTGGAACATGTTCTCTATTTTCTGGATTTTTTGAGATAGTTAAAAGAAAAACACAAATCACATACTCAATAAGTCAAACCTCAATCTGATACACAATGTTCTCAGTTTTACATAAATTATATGCTTTTAGTTTATCATTTACATTTTAGATAGAAACAAATATCACATACTCAAAACATATAAAAGACATTTATATTATTTTAATACTTTAATAAAATGATCCATAAGTCATTTTAAACATTTAGGAATCATCTGAACCTCAATCAGATATTGGGTGTGACCTATTTTATTTAAAATTGACAATAATTTCTGTAAAAAACAAAATTAAAATTTCAAAAATAGAGAAAACTCATTCATATTGTATTGATACTTTAAAAAAACGACCCATAATACTTGTTCAGTGCGTAGGAATCATCTTCACCTCAATATGATGCACGATGTAACTAGTATGACTCAAAGTGTGACTTTTTATTTAAAATTGACATTAATTTTAGTCAAAAACACAATTGACATTTTCAAATTCAATAGAAAGAATTCAGATTGTTATGATACTTTCTGAAAATGATCCATAAGTCATTTGTGACATTTGGGAATTATCGGAACCTCAATTTGATACATGGTAAGCTAGATATGACTCAATGTATCCGTTATTTGTCTAAAATTGAAATTTTAGTTCAACCCATCTGCCACTTAATGAAAATATAGAAAATTTTCTTAGATTATCCTAACATAGGTGGAAAATGATTCATAAGTCATTTTTGACATGTAAGAATCAGTATGACATCAAAATGACAAACAATGTGACCAGTATGACTCAAGGTATGTTTTTTCAGTTTAAAATGACATTTTAGTAAAAAAATATAGTGACATACTCAAAATATAGAAAACAGATTCATAATGTTTCGATACTTTAGAAAAATGATGCATAAGTCAAATTTTACAAGTAATAATTAGACTCACCTCAATCCGATGCATGGTGTGACTCGTATGACACTAATTGTGTTCTTTAATTTAAAATTGACAATAATTTTATTGAAAATGGAAAGTGACGTACATAAAATTGAGAAACCACATTCATATAGTTTTGATATTTATGAAAATTATCTACATTGAATTGTTATATGTAGGAATCAGTAACACCTCAATTTGATACACAATGTTCCTGGCATAACTCAAGGTGTCTGTTATCAGTTTAATATTGATATTTTAGTTCAAAAAGTGTGTAAATCACTAAAAACTAATAAAACATCACCAATTTTATTGATAAATTTGGAAAATTATTCATCAATCATTGGTTATGTGTAGTAATTAGTCTTACGTCAAACCAAAACATTATGTGACCGGTATGACTCAAAGTGAATGTTTACAATTTAATAGAGTTTTAGTAAAAAACACAAGTGACATACTCCAAACATAAAAAATAAATTCAAATTGTTTTGAGACTTTTGGAAAATAATGCATAATACATTTTTGATGTGAAAGAATCAGCAGAACCTTAATCTGATACACATTGTTCCTAGTATGACTCTAAGTGTGTATTTTTATTTAAAATTGACATTAATTTTATTAAAAAATACAGGCCACATACTCAAAACTAAGAAAATGAATTTATATTTCTTTGATACTTTGTGGAATGATATATAAGTCATTTGTGACCTGTGGGGATCTTTTTCACCTCAATTATATACATTATATGCCCGATATGACTCAAAGTGTTTCTTTTTATTTAAAACTGTCATTAATTTTATTAAAAATTAAAAGAAACAAACTCAAAACTAGGAAAACACATTCATATTGTTTTAATAATGAATAAAAATGTTCCATAAGTTATTTTTAACATATAGGAATCAACCACACCTCAATCTGATACATTGTGTGCTTGGTATAACTCAAAGTGTCTATTATCAGTTTAAAGTTGACATTCTTGTTCAACACGTGTGTCACTCACTAAAAAATGGGAAAACTCACTCATATTTTCTTGATACTTTTGGAAAATTATTCATAAGTTATTTTTCTGTTTAAAAATTAGTCTCATGTCAAACAGAAACATGATGTGTCCAATAAGATTCAAAACCTGTGTTTTCAGTTTAAAATACATTTTAATCAATAGAAAAAGTGACATACTCAAAACATATAAAAAAATTCATATTTTTTAATACTTTAAGAAAAAAATCCATAAGTAATTGTTGATATTTAGGAATCATCTTCACCTAAATCTAACACATGATGTTACCGATATGACTCCATTTGTGTGTTTTTATTTTAAACTGACATTAATTTTAGTAAAAAAGAATAGTGAAATACTCAAGACTGATCAAACAAACACATATTATTTTGGTACATTAGTATAATTATGAATGAGTTATTTGGGACATGTTGGAATCAGCCACCCTCAATCTAATACAATGTATGGCCGTTATAACTCAAATTTCCCATTATTAGTCTAAATTTTTCATTTTTTCCAAAATACATGTCACTCACTAAAAAATAAGAAACACCATCTGATTGTCTTGATAATTTTGAAAAATTATTTATATGTCATTCGTGACGTGTAGGAATCAATATCATATCAAACCGACACATGATATGACCTATATGACATAGAGTGTGATCTTTCAGGTTAAAATGACATTTTAGTCTAAAAACAACTGCCCTAATAAAAACTAAGAAAACACATTCATATTTTATTGATACTTTAGAAAAATTATTAATATTTATTTTATGAAATGTAGGAATCAACCTCACCTCAATCCGACTAATGGTGTTTCCGATATGACTCCAAATGTGACTTCTTTTTTTAAACATGGCATTATTTTTAGTTAAAAGGACAAGTGACATACTCAAGATCAAGTAAACACATTCATAATTTTTTGATACATTAGGAAAATGTTCTATAGGTCATTTTTTATTTTTAGGAACTATATTCACATCAATAAAATACACTATGTTCCTTGTATGACTCCAAGTGTTTGTTATCAGTCTAAAATTGATATTTTAGTTCAAAACATGTGTCACTCATTGAAAAAAAAGAAAACTCTCAATGATTGTATTTATAATTTAAGAAAATGATTTATATGTCATTTTTCACATGTAGTAATCAATCTCACATAAAAACAAAACACGATGTGACATGTATGACTCAAATTATGTTTTTCAGTTTAAAATGACATTTTATTCAAAAACACAAGTGACATAACAAAAATGAAGAAAACACATTTGTATTGTTTTTATACTTTCAAAATGTGATCTATAAGTAATTTTTGGAATTTAGGAATCAACCGAACCTAAATAATATGTACGATAACACAAGTGACATACTCAAAATTTATCAAACACATTAAGATTGTTTTTATACTTTAGGAAAATGGTTCATGAATAATTTTTTACATATAGGAATCCTTCACACCTAAATAATATACATCATTTTTGTAGTATGACTGAAAGGGTCCATTATGTGTCTAAAATTGACATTTTAGTTCAAAACGTGTGTCACTCCCTAAAAATCATGAAAATGAACTATTATTTTATTGATACTTTATAAAAATAATTCATTAGTTGTTTGTGAAATGTGAGAATAAATCTCATTTCAAAACAACACAGGATATGACTGGTATGACTAATTGTGCATATTTTCAGTTTAAAATGATATTTTAGTAAAAAAGTGACATACTAAAAACTTTGAAAATAGATTCATATTGTTTTGATACTTTAGGAAAATGATCCATAAGTCATTTTTGACATGTTGGAATCATCCCCACTACAATCCATTGAATAGTGTGACTAATATGACTCAAAGTGCGTCCTTTTATTTGAAATTAACATTTTATTAATGTATTGTTTTATATTTATATTTAATTTATTTCGTTATAGTATTACTAACTTAAGAATTGTTTTTCTATATAGGTGGGTTCTTTTTCTTAGGATGGGGTAATTTGTTTGGCAGCTAATACCATGATTAGACACCTTTGAGAGGGAGTATCGGGTGTAAAATATAATGAAACATTGATGTTTTTATTTATTTTTTTAGAAATTTCAAATATAATTATACAAAACAACTTTTGAAATATATATTATATAGTGGTTTTTTTATTTCTGATGTAAATTTTATTTCAATTAAATTGTGCATTTTCATATAATTCTGTTGGCATATATGTGTATTTACTGTAGTGTGCTATAATTCCAACAGCGTATTACAGTAGTAGGGCCTTTATCAATGCTATTTATTGTATTAAAAAATTCCCTCCTTTATCAGTGCTAATGTAATTGATGATAAAGTGTTCCCTTTATTAGTTCCAGAAATAGTGCTGCTAAAGGCCCCTCTTTATTTTTTCTTTTTTACTTCTCATAAGGGGGTCCCCCTATTAATTGTTCTTAGGAAAAAGATTATTTTTTCCTCCATTAAATATTTTTTCATGATGTAAATTTCATTTTTAGGGTAGAATCCCTAGCTTCCCACCCCTCTCCCACCACCATCAAGCCCCTACGCCAACTCCCCACTCTCCTGCATCGTCATCCCCTTAGTGTCAAGCCCCACCTACCCACTCTCCCCTCTTCGACCACCATCAATACCCACTACCAGCTCACCACTCTCTCAAATCATCGACCCACACCACCACCTAGCCCTAACCACCCGCTCTCCCCTCTACCTCCACCAATTCCCCCACCAATCTCGTGACACCCTCTCCCCCTCCCTCCATCATCGAGCCTCGCCGCCTGCTCCCCCTGCCTTGCGACATCATCCCCAGCCGCCCACT
Organism: Viscum album; assembly: GCA_963277665.1. Lineage (NCBI taxonomy): Eukaryota > Viridiplantae > Streptophyta > Magnoliopsida > Santalales > Viscaceae > Viscum > Viscum album. The sequence continues at coordinate 88,824 of CAUJRU010001629.1, forward strand.
CCCCCTCTCCCTTTCCATTGACCACAACTTCCTGCCCCCCCCCTTCTCCCATCACCATGGAGTCCCCAACTCCATGGATCCCCCACCACCTACTCCCCACTCTAGAGCCCCCACCGCATGCTCCCTACTCTCCTGCTGCCATGGAGCCCCAACAAACTTCTATCCCTCTCCTAGTGTCATCTATCCTCTACCCCAATTATTTATTTATTTATTAAAATTATGAGATAGATTATGATTTTTATATTATTATAAGAATGTGATATTTTTACTTATTTCATAGTTTTCTGATTACACCGATTGCATATATATTTGTGAAAACATTTATGCAAACAATCTTTAAATTATTCCTGACAAATTTTTGTTCTGTTAATATTTTACTTTATATTAATTTGGATTTCAATAATATATATCTATTTAGATATATTTTTTAGGTGTTAAATTGAAAATTTATACTGCATGACCATATTGATGTCTCATATATATTCATTTTGACTTATTCACTACTATAGATTTAGGTAGGAATCATATATTTATATTATATGAAGTCAAGGTTATCTGTATGTTTTATGTTTTATTAATTGTGGGTTTATAAGAATTTATTGAATATATAAGAACTAGATATAATTTCCCATTAAATATCATGTTTCAAATATTTATAAAATACCAATCCAAATTCATTTTATAAAATAATGTGAAATATCACGATTTATGTAATTTAATACAAAATAAATGTTTCCCGGATGAGAAATAAAAGTACCAATATATTTATTCATTCATTACGTGTTGGCATAAATATTTTAGAGCTTAAATTTAACATGTACAATACATTATCATATTAGTGATTCAGATAGAATCTCACTAATTCATTCATTGTTATAGTCATAAAATATCGTCATCTAAAATATACATGCATATATATATATATATTGAATACAGTTAATAATATCTATATTTTGTATATTGTATTTATAGTTCATTCGTTAGATATCTTCAAATATTTATATGCTTCATATAATTAACTGTGACATATCAAGATTCTATAATTTTTAAAATAAAAGTTCTAATTCATTGAATAAATATTAGGAGTACAATTTAGTGATTACACTAATTTCATACAGAATATCTAAAAAATAAATGCATTAAAATAAAATTTTAAAATTATACCTTTCTGAAATATTATTGTTCTAATATATTGGTTGTGCCCAAATTTTCCCAAGTTATATAGTGCACGCGGTCGTTTGAAGTACAACTTGGGTTATCGAATCCATAGGGACCGAAGAAGAAACCTATGGACACTATGATTTTATGGATGGATTGTCCATGAAGTGGCTAACATGGGTGTTGATTTCAATTTTATAACTAATGACATAATTTAAAGAACCCAAAAAACACACAATGACTTGAATTAAAACAATTAATTATGATGAGTTGATCCAAGGTTGTCTCTTGGGGTGGATTTGATGCATTTTTTTTCTAAGAAAGATTGAGATCACTAATTCAAGATGAATAAAAAAAAGAGATAAATCTGTAACCTCATTCACCAATTTAGTTTTTACACAATTCCAAGGATAATAACTAATGTACTTATATGATCAATTTCACGATCACTCTAAGGTATTGGATCATACTAGCACTCAGAATGTGTCGTTGTTAAACATGGAAAAGACGAAGAAGATATCAACTAATTGAACGTAGGTATTAAAATGATGAAATGATTTAAGAATTTAGAAACATAAAATAACATCCAATCCATACCATTAATAATCCATTAGATCAAACTGTAATAGAGTTAGCCCTCCATTGATGTTATTCCATCAAAGTAAGTGGGAATTAGACTTATGGGATAGGAATTAAAGAAGAAAAACATTTAAATTGATCACTCCACCATTGTGTGAAGAAATACACAAGGGTTTTTATGAACAAGTTCATACCAGGATTTAGTGGTATCAAATTGATATGAAGAAGGGTATAAAAATAGAATAATAATTACTATCATTAATATATTTTGGTGAACAAAAAACTAACATGGTAAAAAACTAAAGATGTGATTACAAATTGAAAGCATAAAATTAAAATTAAAATAAAAACATTAGATAAAAATGAAAAACATCCATACTCATTCCCTTCACAAATAGCTCCTTATATAGGCATATTTTGAGCCTCAGGTCTACCCACCTAAAAAAAATTCCTTCCCCATTAATTTATAGAGTAAAAGGATGGTAAGAAAATCAAAGGAAATTTGACGTTTCAAAGTTGACAATGAAAATCATCCAGATTCATCACCCTTGTTGACCTATGTATTTGTAACTAAATATGTCCAAATCCTAAGGGGTCGTAGTAGAAAAATATTTTCTTCCATGTGTCCTATAATAGATTTAAAACTTTCAGGAAAATTATGCCAATTATTTGGGAGTTATGGTCTCTATAGTGGAGGACTTTATGAGCCTTCAAATATGGCCCACCATTTAAATGTCTACTTGGACACCCTTTATCTTCGTGAACACTGTAGAATTTGCTCTATCCATAGTTTAGTGAAATAATATTCATAGTTTTTTATATATTCATTTAAAATTTGAGCTTCATTGGGGTTTGATTATGGTCTCTACAATTGTCTAATGGTCCTTAGGCCCATTATACTTTGTCTAAAAAATTTATTCATTTACGCGAAAAAATCACCATCTTCCCTTTAGATTCATCTATCGATCCAAAAAAATAAAATGTTCCAAACAAAGTGATAAATCGTATAAAAAATATAAATATAAAAACATAAATAAAATTTTCTCCACAAATAGATGATTTATTGATCCCAAATTCGCATTTTAATCATAAATTGTATTTGAGATGAGAAATGAAGTTTAATTTCTATAATGAACTAAAAATTTTGTTTATGGAATTTGAAACACGTGAATATTAAAATAATATAAATTAATATTATCCACTTTCTAAATCTAATCATACCCCCAAATTGAGTTTTTCTAGTCCCAAGAAAAAGGTATCCCAAAAATTTGAAATTGAATTCCATTTTTCAAAAACATTTTATCAAAACATTGCTCATAAAAACATAATTCTAAGAAATCATGAAACCATTAAAAATAGTTTCACACAATAGAGGTCAAGAAGTGTATCCCACGCCTAATCCCATTCCTTTTTTTAAAGTTAATTATCACATTTCATCGAATTTCAATTAAGTATTTTTTTTTGTTGTTCATAACAAAAGACATGGGGACTATTTTCTTCTTCAAGGGGAAAAATCAAAGCACTGGGTGGGAATCATATTAAATCATAAGATGAGAATCCATTTTTTTTGATTTTTTGTTTTTTTTTTGGTTTTTGGTTTTTCTATTTTTTTTGAACCACAATAGATATGAAAATACTAACACTGAGAAAGACAACTATGGATTCAAAATTCTCAAGTGTCAAACGCTACACATATTGTCAATTACATGCTCTAAAATAGAGATATAAAACCTGACTCTGGGAAGGATAACTAGGGAGTCATGATCCCAAAGTTCTAGAAACCACAAATTTTGACAAAACATTTCTCTATGTAGTAATTATTTCAAATTTTTTTATTTTTTTAGATACTCAAATTAAACTAAAGGTGACCCCAAACCATATGCTATGATGAAAGGGACCCAAGAACTAAAATTTACACCCAATATCCAATGGAAGTTCATTGTGGCATTTTGATTAAGAGGATGAAAATGTAAACATTTAACAATCACATCGAATAACTGTACTTTCCAAAAAATATGATCATGAATTTAAGCAAGCATTAAAATCATAATAAAGGCATTAAAAATCATTTGAAATTCAGTTTTCATGTTTCAAAATGTATATTAATGCATTAAAGAACCATGAATTGAGTTTTTTTAATTTAATTCTTTTCATAAAAGGTAATTTTTTTCAAAATACCATATTTTCACTCCCTGAATATAGGATGAATCTGCCCTCAGGTTTGAAAGAGAAAAAATGAGAGAGAAAATAATTTGGGAGAAAGTGGGGAGATGCAATTTCAAATTAAACCATGGAATAAAACCACCTAGTTTGTAGTCGATGACACATCAATAAGAAATTGATCAATTTTTTTCATGTTATAAATAATCCTTGGGGTGATTGAAGGTTGGGTATGAACTCTGGGTGGAAAGGGTTTTATTTGAAAATATCAAACTTCTTAAACTATTAAATAAAAAAAAATATTGGATCACATTGGAAAACATAAGGGGTTGCCTTGACAAAAAACACAAAAACAAAAAAAGTTAAAAAATAAAAAAAAATGCATAAGTCGGGCTACCTCTTGAAAAGAGCTTAATTTAAAGCCATTAGCTCAACATGGACCCCCAACATATCCAATACCAATTTTTAACATTTTTAGGACCCAATTATTCTGAACATATGCATGATTGAGATTGGTTTTTTTTAGAATTTGTTTCATGTGAAAAACCAAGTTCAATAATGAGTGTGAAAGTCCATGGAATTTTGGTAATGGTTGATCTGGTTTCTTTTGTAGTATTTACTAATACCTCAAGGATCATTCCTACTTTATTGGTTTCATCAGAGGATGAAATTATGAATTTTTTTTATGATTATCTTCTATGAAAAAATTATTATGATTATCACCTATGATATTTGATGAGTTTCATCTAGATTAATTCCTAATATTACAAGGGTCATTTCTTATTTTTTGGGGTTATTAATGAAAATGGATGATAATTGAATGTTCTGGGTTATCAGAAATGGATGGATTCTTGAGTGGGAAAGGAAGTATCATAACTCTGAGTTCAGTTTCATTAAATTTCCCCACATAAAAAATAGAAATTTGAATCAAAATATGTTTCTTGATCAAAAATATTTGAAAGAATTTGTTTCTTTTGAGAATATGATTCATCCCCAAAATTATCCATTTGAATTTCTGGATTGGGTATAGACTTAATTTTTTATCTCTCCTAATGGTTCAATTATTGGTTCTTCTAACAAATCATTATTCGAGCAATATTTAGGACACTGAATCCACGATGTAAAATTTCCATATTGTGAATACAAAAAATCATTTTCCTATTGATTTTAAAAACATCAACAATTCATTCATGTTCTCCAAGTCTCCTAGATTAAAATGTTGGTTCATCAGTAAATTCAGGAGAGTTTTGTGGGTAAAAAGATCCTTCTATCAAGGTTGTGGTGGGGAAAACATGAGTGGTATTTGGTTGTATAACAATTTCAAAGATTTGTAGTTCAACTCTCATGGATAAAACTAAGAATTCATTTTATCCATTTTTGTCAAAAACAATTCATGTAATTGTTGGTGATTTGGAATGATAGTAGTTTTTACATCATGTAAATTCCTAAGATTTATCTCATTAATCTTTATTTAGAGGGATGGAAATTGATCATTGAAACAGTCATCATCCATGTGATTGTAAATCTATTCTGATGTGGTGTAATCATTCCAAGGTTGATCAATAAAACTCCCTATTTGAGGTGCTTCCCAATATTGATTTCCAATTTGATTTAATCCTAATTTTATGTTTGGGTATTGTTTAAGATATTCCATTGGAGTAGACTTATTATTGGATTTAAGATTGTTTGGACACAAGGAAATGGAAATGGGAAAATAAAGGAGAAATAGTGGTGAGAAAAGAGAACTTAGATGATAAAATAATTTGAGTGTCTAAGATACGTAATTGAGTCCACGAAAATGGCACCAAAATTTGGTTGGGCCCAAATTTAGCCAAATTATATTATGTAAGTGGTCATTTTTAGTACAAATTTAGTTATGTAGTCTACAATGACTGAAGAAGAATACTATAGAGATTATGACATGATGGATAGATTCTCTATGAAGTGGCCAAATGAAGTATTGATTTTAATAGAATAACTAATAATTTAATTAAAAGAAGAAAAAAAACACACAATTACTTGAATTAAAAAAATTAATTACGATGAGTCGATCCAAGATTTTCCCTTTGGGTGGATTGGATTCATTTGTTTAATAGAAAGTTTGAGGTCTCTAATTTAAGATGAATCCCAAAAATGAGATAAATACCAAACCTCATTCACCAATTTAATTCCTACACAATTTTATGGAAAATCAAAAACCCACTTAGAGGATCAATTTTAGGATCACTCCAAGGAATTGGATCATACTAGAACTCAAGATGTGCCGTCCTTAAACATGGAAAAGATGAAGAAGAGAGTAAATAATTGAATGGAAGTATTAAAATGATGAACTGATTTTAGAATTGAGGAACATAAAATAACATCCAATGCATACCCTTGATACTCCCATGGATCATCCCATAATATGGTTACCCATCCATTGATATTATTCCATAAAATTAAGTAGGAAGTAGACTTAAGATAGTGGAATGGAAGAAGAAAAACATTAAAAATGATCACTCCATCATTGTGTCAAGAAATTTAAAAGCGTTTGTGTGAAAAAGATCACAACATGATTCAACAGTTTCAATGTAATATTAAGAAGGATATAAAAATATAATAATAATAATAACTTTTATTAATAAATGAAGGTGAATGAAAAACTTACATGGGAAAAACTGAAGATGCGATTACAATTTGAAAGTTTAAAATTAAAATTGAAAGAAAAAAAATTAGATAGAAAAGAAAAACATCCTACCTCATTCTCTTAACCACTATCTTATTATATAAGAATATTTTCATCCTTAGGTATACCCAACATCAATACATTCCTTCCCCATTAATTGATTGAGTCAAAAAGAGGGTGAGAAAATCACGGGAAATTTGACGTTTCAAAGTTGACAAGGAAAATCATTCAGATTCATCCCCATTTATTTTTTTAGTGAATATTTAAATGAATATTGATGAATCCAAAATTTTTCTATAAATTAAATATCTTCTTCCATAAGCATTCTATCATCTTTAAAAATATTTGGAAAAATGGATCCACCATTTGTAAGTTATGGTCAATCTAGTGGAAGGAATTTATCGGCGTTCAAATATAGCCCACTATTTAAATATCAACATGAGAACTCTTAATCTCAATGAACAATTCAAAATTAGCTCTGGTCATAGTTTAATTAAATGATCCCCATATTTTTATATATCTATAGTTAAATTTTGAGCTTTATTTGGCTTGGATTGTGGGATCCACATTTATTTTATGGAAATTAGGCCCATTAGGGTTTTCTAGAAACATTCTTCATTCATGCCAAAAAATAACCATCTAACCTTGGGATTTATCAGTCAACCATAAAATATTAAATTTTCCAAAAAAAAAGTGATCAATAATATCAAAAAATATCATGTTCAAAAAATGAATAAAACGTTCTCCCCAAAAATATGATTGATTGGGCCCAAATTTTCATTTTAAACATAAATTGCATTTGAGATGATAAATGAAGTTAAATTTCTATAATGCACTAAAAATGATGTTTATGGACTTTGAAACACATGAATATTAAAATATTAATAATTAATATTATCCAATTTTAGTGTATAATCATATATTAATAGATTTTGTTATATTTTAAACCAATCATGTTATAATATTTTTAAATATTTTTTTAGATGTTAAATTCAAAATATACCATGTATTCCTAAGTTGACGCCTCTTATATAATTTCTCTTATTGTATGTAGTCTATATAATCTATTTTTATATATTGTACCCATTTTTATTTATTACATTGAATTGGAACTACACATTTATGTTATATACTATGAAATGTATAACTTCAATAATTTTTAAACCATTTGATGTAGTTCACTGAATAAAAATTAGGGGTGTAGTTTAGATATTGAATTCCTTGAATACAAAATTCTTATAATGATTTAAGTAGTTTATCTCATTTTATAAGTGATTCACTCCTAAAATATTGATGTTATAATATATTAATACTTTCTTTAATATTTGACATCAATTAAGTGAATACATATTTAGATATATATTTTAGGTATTAAATTTAAAATTTACACCATAATAACATTTTGATGTTTCATTTATAATCCCTCATTTTTTCGCTACCATTGACTAAATATCAATTTAGGTAAGATTTGAATAAATATTTTATTGTTGATAATGATATATGTATACTCAATATTATTCTCATTATGTATTCAATAATTTTTTCTCAATCAAAACACATTTACATAACTGAAAGTGATATAAAAAAATTCACTAATTTTTAAAATACTTGACTAATTCATCAAATAATGATTAGGGTTATTGATCACTGATTAAGTTGTTTAAATAGACATGACTAAGTAATTGTATGTATTTAAATCAAATTAATAAATATTAGGGTTATATATTACTGATTGAACTAATTTAATATTCAATTTATGCATTTGTTTTATTTCATTAATCAATATATCAAATCCTTTTTGGTTCTGTACCATGAGTTTTTTTATTAAAAAAACATAGAAAAATTTGAAGGTAACTTTAATAATTAATATTAAGATTAAAATTTATTTATTATTATTTTATTTCATAATATATTACCTATTTACATTATGAGATATCATAAATACATTTATAATTTCTTTTTTTTTTCATGCATGTATTCATTTAATTTTTTTAATGAAATCCATAGTGTCAATTTAATTTATTACTACATTCCTTGCCTATTTTATTGTTCAAGTTTCAACGAAAGGATGCTAACATTAAATCCAAATATCAAAATAGTTAAAACCTTATAAATCTGGTGTGATATCTTTAAAATCCTCCGAGTTTTACACTTTTCATGTCATTTTCCACTACATTTTGTCTTAATCACAATAAGTTGTTGTTTACTCCCAAAATTCAAAACATCAGTTAATAGTATGAACAATGGCGTACTTATCTATATTTGGGACGTTATTTTTTTCATTATGATTTCCATTTATAGCTTTTAAAATTCATATGCATTAAAATATGATTTCCTAAAAGTTTATAGAGTAGTTCACATTTTAAAGAAATGTTATCCTTATATAAAAATGATGAACAAAATAAATGAAATTTATTTTCATGGTAGTGCCCCAACCGAGATTCCACTTTAAATAGTTCTCTAGGCTGGTTGAACACAAGTCCTTAAGCATGCCTCCCCGTACACAAAAGTTAGTCGACTAGTCGCGAGGGTGTGAAGAGGTGGTGGTGGGGAGACTATACGATCATGTGGTGATAAAAATATTGGTATTTGTATATACAAAAATATAAGAAAGACCATAACACAACATAATAAATAAAAAGAATTTGAAAAATAAAAGGTAAAGTGAAAAATTAACAAATGATAAGTCCAAACATATAACTTGTAGATACCAAACATACAAGATACCATTAGTAGGATCATGAATAAAAGTCAAGCCATACCAAATAGTAATCAAGGAAGGTCGCATGTGGATGACCTGAGTACATACATATAAGCATGCTGATATAAAAATGGAAAATTAAAAATAAACTCTAGCTGATGAAAAAAACTCCAAGGTCCCTTACAATACATCCCATGCAAAAGGTCGGAATTGACCACTACGTCTCGTCTTCTGAGCCTAGTCCCTTACCTAATCACATAGAAATAAAGTATTCTCGCATCCTGAAGGGCCCCTGTAGGGTGTGAGAATAAATCTTAGTAGGCCTCAACCAACATGTATCTTGTTACAACCCAAATGATTTGGGTTTTTACAAAATATAAATAACCAAGAAGCACATACATATCATAAAAATAACCTACTTCCCTTCTTCTCAATAACCACTAGGAAACATTCAACTGCTTTATCTAACACTGGTATACCATGTAACCCAAATTATACATATGAAAAAAAAAACACATGTCTATATATGTATAACTATATTATAAGGGGTACTTATCATAAATCACAAGGCATCCCCTGACCAGTAACAGCCTGGAGAGCCTTTTGGAGACTCCAATAAATGTAACACTGAAACCTTGTACGAACCAACACCTCATGCCAATAATCATATCACAAGAATCCAAAAAAAATCCCAACTAGTGCCTGGTCCCTTGTACCTCAACTCATAAGCCCCCTCCAGCTCAAATCCAGACATCCCAAGGTAGAATAATGTCAATCCTCGAATTAATAATCATTTTAATCTCAAACCCAAACGTAACGAGGCACAACGATGTTTCCCTCCCCAAAACCTAACCCATGACCCTCAAGAAATATGGTGAGTCTCACCAACTGACCAATAGTCTTATCACTACCAACCGATAGTCCATGATAATCCACATGGATTTCTATGTAAAGAACCTTCGACCCCACTGATGGTAAACACCATCCTAAGATGCAAACTAACAGAAGCCTCAACCCACACGAGCGGTCAATGCCACTTCATCATTTGAGTCCTATCTATGTACACACGACTCCAATTGTGTGTTGACTGATAATGGTTAGTGGAAATTACCCAAAAAAGCACCTAATACACATAATACCATTACCACCTACCCCAACATCCAAGTCGCTCATCCCGATGGTTAACACTGTCTAATATCAAATAGGAATTTCCCTCCTACTGATGACCATGTCATCTCCAATGACCTCATCGCCCAACCTCTGATCAACGTCACCCCCCACACACACAGATACATATGCATATATATATATATATATCAATCCTCAAACAACCTAAATAATCACATCACCTTAGTCTATGTGATCAACCTCACCTCAATCCTTAAACCAAGCCCAACATGTTCCAACAGAACCATGAAATTAAATATAAATAATTAAATTCAATTAAAACTTGTGTCCAACCTATACTACCCATGATTTTACAATCCCCTCACCTAGATTGACCATTTTTATATGGAATAGGGTATATGCAACAACATATCATATCATCACTAGAGTATTTTTACGAACAATAATTTAATTAATTAAGGTCTCACTCTGCTATCTCACCAAGTATGCATAGATATCACCCCCCCCCCAAACAACCAAAAAACATAGAGAAAGCTATGCACCACCTCCCTCGTACTCATAGGAACTCTCCATATTGGTATCGACCTCTAACTCTAGTAGGAATAAATCCATGTTTTATTGGAATTCCCTGAAAATAAGGTATAACGTCTCTTATAGATTTAGCATACCCCCTTATTGTGTGTGAGAAATAGAGGAGGATATTATGAGAAAGGAATAAAAATGGGCTTGGGTAGAAAATTAATTTCCCCCCAATTAATGAAACACATGGGTTGGACACATAATTTGGCTAATCATGCTTCAACCGTGCAATACGCACTACATGAACACTACACTATGTAGGGTTAGGCACATATTTTTACAAACTGTGTGCATCCTATATATTTTCCCTCTTCTAAAAACTATAGATCTCCCTCACATACATGAACCTCCTCATGCATGGTTTGGTTAACTGTGTCTAGTTCTATTGGAGGGCTACATGGTTAGTCTGGGGAGGGTGCATGGTTTTTCAAAACGGTGTGCCCTAGTCTATGTATTTTCTAATGAAGTTTTTTAGGGCTCGACTCACTTGAAACCCCTAAAAAACTCTGAGGCACTTTCCAAGAATCGAATCCCATATAAAATTAAGGCCTGGAGTCAATGAAACCATCAGAATTGGATTCCACTAATCAATAGGTGATTTGGAATTCTCATCATGCACAAAAACATTAAATTTTCCTAAAAAAGGGCCTGGTTTAAAATCTTGGGATGTTATAATCTCTACAGATTAACATAGATTCTCCTCAAGATATAAAACATTTCCTAAGGATGGTACAAAACGTACCCATATATTTTAAAACAATGTTTTATACCCTGATCATCTATTCATAGTTAAAATTCCCTCAAGGTTATCCCCACCTTTGGAGTTACCTACCCAGTCACATCCCGACCCAAAACAAAAATAATTTTATGGTCCATCAACCATCCCCATACTTAAGGATTTTTATTTTATGCATTGTCACTCTTGCACCTCATTAAGTGCTCAAATCATATCGGCATCATATCTAACACACATATTGTTTCACATCTCTATATATTCCCACCTCATGCTCATGTCCAACATGACACCTTTTAGTTCTGGCACTAAATCATATTGTCATAATAATTCTTGGTTCCAGACACCTCAAACATAACCTGCATCGTGTCGATTCCCAGATGGTTTTTTTAAAAGGTAGGGGCTGAAGCCTCATTTATTATTAAAGCAAATCAAGGACCTCTTTTAACTAGGTAGAGGGAGACCCATTACATAGCCCAAAGGCCCAGTGGGCATTTAGCCCATTACATGGCAAGTAGGACCATTTTTTGGCCCAAAGCCCATTCTGTGAATAGTACTACTACAGTACTCGCGCTGCTACAGTGCTGCACAATACCCGCCGCTCTACAGTACTCTGCTACCGCTACAATGGCCTAACTCCACTACAGTGCCAACCATTTCTATAGTGACACCGCTGCTACAGTACACTACAAATACTGGTACAGTACCTGCGCCCAATGGGTTTTGAACCCCCATTTTTCATGTAGATTTAAGGGGTGCTTACCACTAGTGCCACAAAACTGGTGTTTATATATATATATACATATCATGCATCCTAGATTATTCCAATTTTAAAATAGCATCTAGTTAGTCCAAAAATCATAATCATACACCTTGTTCATAAAAACAAAAAAAAGACCATAAAAGAAAACCCCAGTCATGATCATCACCATGGAATACCTCTAACTATTATTGATTCCTCATCTTTCTATAAAAATAACATCTCTACTACATACACCTAGCCTAAATCCCAGATACCTAAGGCATGACCTCATTTTAGAGCTTCAATAACTACCGACTATTGAACCCACTAATGGGTCCCACTTTCTATGCCACATCCTCTGCATGTAGCTGACTCCTGGATACCAGTTCCTAGTACCTCCCCTATTCCAACCTCAGACTCTTGAGTCTATCCCATTATATGGCTCCCATATTTCATTGAATTATTCCTGTAGAACCTCTCTAGATGGATTATCTTTACAAATATTTGGACCTCATTTGGAGGCCTCTCACTTTGGGTCTGTAAATTTCATGGATGCCTACATTGGAAGCACAATAATGAAGTCCCACTCCTTGATAGTTTATCAGAATCCCTGGAATGACCACCCTACTGATATTCCTTTCACCCACTTCCTACTACCTGAAGCATCACTGGTCAAATCACCTGAGTCTACCCCTCAACTCATATAAGGATGCTTCTACAGATTTACCTCAGCTATCATCACCTAGTTGACTACCTCTAAAAAGGAATATGGCCTGAATATTTTGAAATGCACCTTGATCAAATTCCTTAGGACTTCCTCAAAATGATGCACCCTAGTGATGTCGTCTCCCACCATAACAGGTGAAAATCTGGAAAGGTATGTGAAATTATTTGTGTAGTCCATGAACGTACAATCCCCCTATTGGAGATTCATGAACTCCTAGGCTCGTTCTTCCCTTACCATCTCTAGAAATAAATACAATAAGAATATATCCTCGAAATCCTTCTAGTCTAGTCCCTCATGTATGTATTCTTATACCTGTATGTTCCAACGTTGTTTTCCATTCATTGAATCATACAGGTAGCTTGATTCACCCTCCACCCTAGGGGTATCTTCAGCTGGTCAAATATGGTATGGACCGACTCGATCTGATTTTATACTACCTATGGCCCGACCTCATTCTGAAATAGCGGTTTTTTCTGTGATTGGAACTCTTGCGTCATGCATTCCATCGATGACTCAACTCCATGAGCTCCCTTATCAATGCCTTAGATAACCAAAACTAGACTCAACCTGAGCAGCTCATCTAGGCATGTCCCAATATCTTCCATATAAAGCTACCCTTTATACACTAGAACCTTTACCTATTCCTATACTTATGGATCATGGTCAGATCATCCCTCTGGGTCCTCATCCTGACACTTAGGGGCCTCATTCCATGCACGCTCATGGGGAACCATATCACTACCCTATTGATGCTCCACTAGATCTCATCTAAAAGAATTCTCAATGAATACCAATATCATGGTCAGAAAAACAAATATATATATATATATATATATATTAATATATAGGGAATGTTTTAAGAGGTAGTGCATCTCACCACCCACACATCCCCTACTGCACCCTGTCCCATGAAATCCATCCTCAAGGGCCCTTAACTACCCATATATAGGTTAGGTATCATATTTAACCTAACCTCATAGTCCCCTACACATCGTAGTCACGCATCATGTATCATCTAGTATCATGGACCCTTTTCTTCCCATAATTGGGATAGGTGTCATATATCACATATCAATCTGAGGTTGTTGAATAGAATTCCCCCAATGTGGCTATACCAGAAAACACTATTTAGTTTCTTTTTTTGGCACTTTAATCAACTCACCCCTATCATCATCCTAGCCTACCCATATCAGGGTCAGACATATATATATATATATATATATATATATTTCAAAATAAATAAAATCACTCATATATTTCATTGGAACCACATGCCTTGTATGGTTGAGTAGAATGCTTCCAAAGAGAGACTAAGAAGGAAAACATTGATTAAATTCCTTTGTTAAAACATTAAAAAACCCAACCCCTCTTAGACTATTCCAAGTTCCCAATATCATTCAATCATAGGAACATATATATATATATATGTATATATTAAAACACCATATTTCCTACCATAAAAAAATAAAACCTCTTATGCCATATCATGAAAAGGGTAAAAACCCATAAAATAGATAAATAACACACCCAAGTGCACCAATAGAGGTGGAAATTGAATCAACATTGAAAGATAAAAGAAGAACATCAACTTTTCACCCATGGAAACTGGGTATTTCTCCCATTCATGGGGCTATAGGCACCAAAACAAGAGCTATAAAACTAGTTTCAAAAAACCCTAGTATCCAGTCCACCATTTCCAAATACTGTATGACCCAATAAAGAAAAAGAAATAATTTAATACCATTACTATCCAACCAAATACTGTTATCAAATATTAGAGAAGAAAATTGCTCTGATACCATTTGTAGCATCCTGACCCATAAACAACTTCAAATAGTGCTCTAGGTCGATTGACCAATGGGCCTTAGGTGTGCCTCGCATTATTACAAAGGCTATTGTGGGGGTGTCAATAGGTGATAATGTGTAGATTATACCCTTAGGTGGTGATAATAATAATGGTATATGTATATAAAATTGGAGAAGAAAGACTATAAAACAACAAAAGCAATAACAACCATTAACCAAAGAAAAAATAGACTGCAAGAGTAATAAATAGTTAGTCCAAACAAACCGCTTATAGTAGAAAAAAATGATACCATATGTAGGATCATGCATATATGTCAATACTTACAGAAAATTAAGCAAGGGGGTCACTTGTGGATGACCTTATTACATACATATAAGCATTCTGATATAAAATGAAAAATCAAAAATGAAATCACGTTGGTGAAAGAACCACAAATAACCCTTGCTTTCCATCCCATGAAAAAAGGTATAACTTGACCATTAAGGTCCATCTCCAGAGCTTGGTCCCTTACCTAACCATAGATATATAAATTCTACACACATAATGAAGGGCCCTTCTAGGGTGTGATAATTAATCTCAATAGGCCACCACCAACGTGTTTCAATCTTACATCTCTTACGATGCAGGTGTTTAAAAAATATAAACGATAAGTTAGAAGATGCATCTCATAAAAAATATCCACTTCCCTTATACTCAAAAGCCAAAAATAAATGTTCACCTTCTTCATCCAATGGCGGTATACCACATTCCCCCAATTATAAAAATGTAATTCAAAAGATGTCTTTAAATGTATAAATGTTTTGGTGAGGGTCCTTAACATAAATCCTAAGGAATCTATTGATGAGTAACAAGTTGGAGATCCCTCAAGCACCTCCTTCAAAGGTAACTATATAACCTTGTGCCAGCCAACACCTTATTTAACCAATCGTATCACCAGTGTCCAAAAACACACATCCAACTAGTACATTGTCCATTAGAAATCAGCATATAAGTCACTACCTACTCAAATCCAAACGTCCTATGGAATAACGATATATGCCCTCCAATTAATAATCAATATCGTCTTGAAGCCCGAATTACCAAGGCAAAGTGATGTATGCCCTCATGATAACATGGAACAATGACCACAGAAAATACAGAGCACATAATCTACCAACCAACTATCTTACTACCATGAAACTGTGGTCTATCAACATCTATGTCGCTTTTTATGACAACCACCTCCAACTTCACTGATGGTCAACACCATCCAAAACCGCATACTAATGGAGGCCTCTGTCCGCACAATCAGTCAACACCACCTTATCATCTTACTCATCTATATAGGCATAGGACTCCAATAGTGGGTTGGCCAATATTTTTGAGTGAAAATAACCCAAAAATTTCTTAATCCACTTCGTTCCCCTATGACTATATCACTAATCCTGAAGGTCAACACCATCCAATATCACATGGGTCGTGCCCTTATCCAGATGAAATTGTCTCCTAAATCTGATGAACTCATCACCCAACCAATGATTAGAATCACCCACACACACACACACACACACACACACACACACATATATATATTGGGCCTCCCCCAACCTGAAAAATCATATCACCTTATTTTAGGTGATCTATGTCAAGTCAATCCTTAGGCTAAGACCAACACATTTCCATGAAACCATACTATTCAATATAAACAATTCAGTTTAATGAAAACCTTTTCCTAACATAGGAACATGATTAGGTTCTCACGTGGTTAGATCACTTGGAATATATAGAGAGCACCCATAAAACAAGCTAAAAAACATATATAAAAGTACGGACCAACAAACACATACTCGTAGGCACTCACTATTCAAATATCTCCCCTAACTTGATCTGAAATAGAGGAAACTATAATTCTAGATGAACAGCCTCAAAAGTTGGTAAAATGTCTCACATGGATATAAATAACCATATAGAGAGAGAAAATATAAATAGAATCTATAGTATTGAGGGTCTTACCATTGCAGTTCCAACAAGACCAACTAATCTCATATCGGAGCTCGAATGAATGAGCGGGCTCTAAGACTATGATAGATAAATGGAGGACCCCTGCATACTGTACGTGATCAATAGAGTAAAAAGAAATCATAATGAAATAAATAGGGGATTGGGTTAGAAAAATAATTTTACCCCAATTAATGACATTAGTGGTTTGTCTAACCAAGTACCAACCTTGGGGTGGCACTACCTGAACACCACACTATGCATGGTTAGGTGCATGTTTTTCCAAATCATGCATAGCCGGTAAGGATTCCCTGTACTTGAAACTATACAGCTCCTTTACAGTTATGAACCCCCTCCAGAGTAGTTTTCTAACAGTGTCCAGTGCCACTGGAGGGACACACAGTTACTCTTGGGATGCCATAGTGTTTGTCCAAATCATCCACCCAAGTCTTCAAATTTCCCCAAACTAGTTTTTTGGCGCCCGATGCACACAAATCGCCTCTAAAATGATGATAAAATTGGAAGTCCTAAACCACATATAGAAATATGTCCTTAGGTCAATGAAACTCTCAGAATTCGGTCCTAATAACTTGGAAACGAATTGGACTGATCACCAAACATGAATATTTAAATTTTCGAGAAAAACATCCCATTTTGAAAACCTGAGATATTAAATTTTCTACTTTTCTATAAATATTATTAGATTATTTGTTAAATTATATTGTAATAAAATTACTTATATTATAGATATGTTATTTGATATTTCTTTTTCTTTAATGTACTATTCTTTACCATATATATTATCTCAAACTATATTTTTAATATATTATTGTTTTCTCATTCATTTCAACCTTAATTATAACATATCTAACTCGTCTTTTGGACTTGTCTTTTCATCACTATTCTAATTACCTTTGATTTCTCGATATTAAATATCTTATAGAATTTATTAATATGTATAACATTCATAAAAGTTATGAATATTTTTTCTTTCTTCTTAGATTCATTCAAACTCTATGGTAGGTCATTGAACTCAATTACTCTGAATTTAATAAAGGCATGTATTGATATATTTTGGAAAGAGTCTTTAAATTAAAAACTAAATGTTCTATTTTTAGTTTGTATTCATCTATTTTTATTTAAATTTATTTATCCATCATTAGTATTTATTTATTTGTTCTTTGTGAGTTTTATTTATCTTGTTATGGTCATGATGGAAGATGTTATATTTCATGTGGTGTCAACAATCATATTATATACTAATATTGAAGTTTCGTGTGATTATATTTTTTTTATTACATACATTCATGATGTTTACTAATTCTATGAAGTTTTGGATACACTATCATATTATGTAGTTTTATATATAGTATGTCATTAAACCTTGAGCTACATAAAATCAAATATTATGCTCTCTAATTTATAGTTAATATGGTTGTAGGTTATTGTAATAGGAAATATTACTATTGTCGAATTTTTTCCCACTGGGTATAAATATGAAATTATTTTCAAATTTATATTTTATTATATTGTAGGTTATTCCTACATTTTTTTAATTTTAACCTATAACATACATGGAAAATCATCATCCATTCAATCTCATAGACTAACTACTTATCCTTTAACATCTCACATCATCAACCTAGTGTCCTCATTAGAAATTGAATACAAAGGTAATGTTATATACTTATAATTTATGTTTCTTAGTTATTCCTCTATGTAGGAATTATTTCTAAACTTGGGACAATGTTTAATAGAAAAATTCATTTCCTTCACTTGGGTCTACCATGTAATTTTTAATCATTATTTATATTAACTTTTCCTCTTGTAATTCATCTATAAATATATTTGTGAGAATAAAAAATAATAAATTCTGTTTTTTAAGATATTTTATCACCCTGGACTCAGGATAAATGTTTATCAATCTAAAATAGAAGAAATTATCCCACTTTAGGAAAGTATAAAATTCGGATTGTTTTATTAATTCTATAGAGCATGCATTTCTTAAGTTAATGGGAATACAAATGTTTATTTATTTTTGTTTAATTCATTGTGTTAATGCCACTAGAATTTTCCTATTTTCCATTTTATTTAAACATAATGAATGTGATGAAAACCAAAATTTACATTTCAATGTAATTATTTACTCATTATTATGATATCCTTGGCTCTCATTGCTTCAAATGACATCACAAAACATCATTCTAAGGTAATTATTTACCATATTTTTTTTACAACCACATTAGATATCAAATATTTTTTAAAATACTTGAAACTTGTAATCATATTACCCAAATAGCCAGAAAATCAGGAAATCACTATTAAGAAAATCTTATTTAATTTTTCTAAAGATTAGTTGAAAATATCATTGATTTTTGAAATACCCTCACTAAATTTATTTAAGTGTTTTATTTATCTTTTTTAATTTCCTTTCATAATGATTAATTCTAAAATTTCCATTAGATTTCATTTTTTCATAGTTTCTCTATCATAACTAAGAAAATTCATTCTCATTAAATTCATCATTATCCTTATTATACATTGTTAAAGTTTATTGGATGATTTATTATTTTATTAACAATCACAATTTTTTATGAATTCAAACATCATATATTCATATTTGGTTCACATTCAAATTTACTAATTAATGTGACCTATTAGACTTTAATATATTTAATCATATTTCCCATTTAATTAATTCAAAAATTAATCAATTCCTTCATCTTGGGGTGTGATTGTATTGGATCTAAATTAGACACCTAATATAGATGTTCTTATGAAAATAAATTCATTGTAGCTCACTGTAGGTTTAATGATTCGTGTATAGATCATATTAAATTTTTAGGAACCCATTGTAGGTGTTTCTAGGTGTTTTAGATATATTTCCACGTCTGGCATTGGTCTTAGTGTAGGGTATGTTCAATAAGACTATTCACTCATCGTTTATTGGGAGGCCTAACTGTATAAATACTTTCTTTATCTCACTAAAGTGCTTATGATTTTATTATTTTTGAAATTTCAATATGTTATCTTCACTTATTAAAGGATTATTACACAATTAGAATACTTATTCAAGACTAGATGTATAAAATCTAGTTTCATTGACTAAAGATTCAAATTTATTCTAGAAATTCCAGAATCACATAAGAATTCATAAGCCCCTAAAGTCATGTCAAATTGATTTCTCATATATGGGTAGAATTATTCCAAAATATGTTAGGTGTTTCATCATTATTAAGGCCCTCAAAAATTAACCCATGTTTTTTTTCTTTTTCAATGAATAAACTCTTGTTTTGAAAATATTTTACGTATTTTTTCTTATACATTGCGTTGTTGATTTCTTCTATTAATTAATGTTTCCACAAAGTGATATGAATATAGATTGAATATTTATATTTTACAAATCCTTATTATATTGAAATATGATTGATGATCAATATTCATTACAAATAAAAATAGATATTTGGAACCTAATCATGGACAAATTCTAGGTCTTATTTATTTTTCTAATACAACAATCCACTATATAGATAGCTCTTTGATTTTTTTCAATTACTGGGGTCCACCTTTATAAGTCTATGTCTATTTGATTACACTATTGGAATGTGTCTTATATCACTTATCACTATAAAGTGATTATCTATTTGAATATGACCAATTTTTGTTGTCCCATCTTTCCATTCTACTATTTGTAATTGTTAAAAGGTAATTTTAGGAGATATATAGGGTTTGTTGATAAGATGTTTGAATAACGGTTGTTTATTAAATTTTTTTTTTCTGAAAAAGACATTTGAATTAATACATTCATGTATGTTATTCCTAATTTATTAGCACAATTTTTTTATATCACTTATATAAGTGTATTTATTCTATAATTTAAGTTTTAATTGGTTATTGTATTGTATTAAATTAATGAATATATTAGATGGAAAATGTTAGGGGTTTCATATCCTACTAATGGTGGACTATATCAGTCCTTCCTGGTGGCTTGCAGATTAGTAATGAATCTATAAAAAAGTTAACCTGACCCAAACTACAATTATTCAGTTAGGGTCAGATCATTTGGCCATGCATAATGTAACCCGACCCTACACAGGTCGAGTTGTGTCATTTGGCCTTCTCATGAAGAATGTGTCCCTACTCGTTCTCTTTTGGTCAGGTGAGGTCCAAAACCACCCTCAACCCATTCAGACCCACAAACACCCTTAGTCTGGGGGGAAAATGAACCGAATGGCCTCCTAATATTGTAAAATTAGATGACAATGATTTAAAAAAATTGGAGTATAAAATCATTAATCTGAATTGTTATTTTCCCAGGATGACCAAAAAACACTTTTATTATTTTAAAACACAAAAACATGAATTTAACCATCAAATCCATATAAAACTACCTCATAATGATGTGGAATAATAGAAAACCCATTTTATTATTATCATTGACCTGTACAAGTAGGAGACAAATTAACCATACAGATGGTCTTGTTAGAATGACTAAATACGATGTTTTTTATATTTTTGAGGCCCTGTAAAAACATGTGTCTAGGGGAAAGCCAATTGAAATACCTCCAAATAACATGAAATAATTGGAAAGGAAATTTACAATTAATTTTAAAATTATCTAGTAGACTAAACTTCAATCTAAGGTGTCATTTTCCCGATATGACCCAAACAACACTTCTATTGTTTTAAAACACTATAACATTCATTTAATGGTTATATCCATAAAAACGACCTAGAAATGAGGTAAAATCATAGGAAAACTATATTAATATTATTTTTGACTTCTAAAAGAATATGAAATCTAAATGCCGTGAAATCATAATAAAATAACTTTACTATATTTTTTAAAATTTTGGAATAGATTGAATTACAATTCGTGGTGTCATTTTCTCTGGATGATTGAAAATTCACTTTTACTATTTTAAAACACCAAAACCTATGTTAAATGGTTGTATCCATATCAAATATCGTAAAAATGACATAAATCATAGGATGACCATCTTAGTATAATTTTTTACATGTATACTCAGAAGACATGTTAATCGAACAAGAAATAATTATAAAACAATTGAATAATCAGTTTTTAATGGTTTGACACCCTTTTAAATATACGTGTCAGGGGGTCAAAACCAACCAAATGGCCTCAGAATACAATGAAATTAGATGAGAAATACTGTATAGTGATTTGTGAAATGGTCAAGTAGAAGAAACATCTATTTTATGAACCTTTTTCCTGATATGACCCAAAACATATTTTTATTTTTTAAAAACACAAAAACAAGAATTTAAATGTCAGATCCTTAAAAAACTATCATAAAATGTGGTAAAATCATTTTAGAATTGTATTAGTATTATTTGTGTCATGTGTGAGAGGATATCATATCAATCATACATGTGGTCTTCCAAGAATGACTGAATAAGCAATTTTTATAGGTTTGATGCACTTTAAAAACATGATTATAGGGGTCAAAACCAACCACATGGCCTCTAAATGCCATAAAATCAGGTGAAAAAATTGGTATAGTGATTTAAGAAATGGTGGAATAGATGAAATGACAATTTGAGGTTTCGTTTGTCCAGGATGACCAAAAATGTTCTTTTATTGTTATAAAACACAAAAACATGCGTTTAATTGTTAGATCCATATAAAATGTCCTTAGAATGGTGTGAAATCATAGTAAAAAAATATTAGTAATATTTTTTATATGACGTGTAGTTGGTATGTCAATCAGTTATGGGGAATGACTTGAACAACCGAAAATATGTTTTTAGTGTTTTAATGACCTCTAAAAAATATTTCTAGAGGTCAAAACAAACTTAATGATTTTAAAGATCCATTAAATCATAGGAAAATAACCATATACTGAATTTTGAAATGGTCAAGTAGACATAATGTCAATCCATGGTTTTGTTTTCCCAGTATGAACCAAAACACACTTTTAAGGTTTAAAAAAATTAAAACATGCATTTAATGGTTATAGGCATAAGAAATGGCCTCAAAATTAGGTTAAATCATTAGAAAATGGTATTTGTATTATTTTTTATTTGTTTGATCTGAAAAAATGTTATTAATACATTTAGTCTGCCTAGAATGGATGAATAAATTGTTTTTAAATATTTGTTATCATTTAAAAATGTACATTCGGGGGGAAAACCAATAGAATGAAATCCAAATACCATGAAATTTGGAGACAAAAAACCATAAAGTTATTCTTGAAATATTTAATAAGATGAAAATTCATTCTGAGTTGTTGTTTTCTTAGGATGACTGAAAACACACTTTTATTGTTTTAAACCACCAAAACACATGTTTAATGGTTAGATCCATATCGAATAGCCTATGCATGATGTGAGATCATAAGAAAATATCTTTAGTATTATTTTAAACATGTATGAGTGGAAGAAACCTCAATCAAATGTGAATTATCTCTAGAACTATTGAATAATCATTTTTAAAGGTTTTTAGTCCTTTTAAAACATTCATTAGAGGGTCAAAAGCAATCGAATGACCTATGAATGCCGTTAAATCAAAAAAATGATACAGTGATTTTTAAAATATTTAAGTATATTTAATTGTAATTCGATGTTTCATTTTCTCGATAGAACCAAAACATATTTTTATTCGTTTAGAATAAAAAATAGGTGTTTAACTGTTATATCTATAAAAAATGTCCTCAAAATGATGTTAAAAAAATAGTAAAATCATATTATTATTTTTGTGACATGTGAAAGAATAAAAAACATTAATCATATGTGCTGACTTCCAGGAATGATAGAATAAGCAATTTTTATAGGTTTTATGTCCTTTAAAAATGTGAATCTAGGGGTCAAACCCAAAAAAATGACCTTTGAATGTGTTGAAATAAGGAAAAAATATCATACAATGATTTTTGAAATGATAGAGAAGATAGAATATCAATTCTTTGTTTTGTTTTCATAGGATGAAGAAAAACATAATTTTATTGTTTTAAAACACTAAAACATGCATTTAATGGTTAGATCCATACGAAAAAGTTTCAGAATGACATGAAATCAAAGGAAAACCACATTAGTGTTATTTGTGACATGTCCCAATAGATGAAATGTAAATAAAATTATTGGTTTGTAGGAAAAAAATTAATAAGTAGTTTTTAAATTTCAATATGATTTTTTAAGAAAATAAAAAATCTACACTGGTTACCATATGGTTGTTTCTATCAGCTGAAACACGGGACCCTATAGTGATCCACATATGGATGTCACTATGGTCCATGATGGGGTATAAATATTGAGAGCCCCATATGAAAGTTATTAAAAGGTACCCTGTCCTGGCCTATAACATTCATCGATTGTTAGATTCTATAGGCAATAGGGGTAGTTCAAAAGCATCATTCATTTGATTTTGGTTTGGCATCCAATATTGGATTTTAGTGATGGATTTTACTAGTTCCTACAGGCCATTTTTCTACCAGTGGTGGGAGTCATATCAAACATGACACCTACCATCATGGCTATATAATGAGACCTTGGGGAGCCTCCTGAAATCATCATAGGTTCCAAGAGATCTATTTTTATTGGTAAGAGAGCCCAGAGATCTTCATATATGAAAAATAATGGCAAGTGTGTGAGAAGAATTTTGTGAAACATTGTTCTTAGTGAAATAAATAATAATTTTTCTCTCCGTTAATATCTATTCATGATGAAAAAAACCACAACAAGTGGGATCCAATCCATTTGTAGAAAAGTAGTGGTGAGGAGTAGATATTTTTTGGTGATTGGAAAATTAATGTTTCTATGGGTTATGTTTTGAAAGAATATTATCAAAGTTCATTTTAAGGTGACTATAATGGAAAAAACATAGAAAAAAGAGTTCAAATTAGCACCCCCAGATCAGTCAAATTTTGGACAATGTTTGGGTGCTACAGAACTGCCTTGACAAAAAAGATGATACTATTCCGGTTTCAGAGACATTTCTAGTGAGATTCTGGTATCTTTTCTAGCATGACACATTATCACCACATCATCTCCACGTCACCACAATGTCACCAGTTGATCTTGTCCATTGACACAAATTCAGTCATATATTGATCAAATTTTTATATGATTATGATGATCTAGGAGTCAATTCAACCATTATCGGCCATTTTGGATGCAATGTAATACATAATTTTTCAAAACTATTAAATATTTTTTACATAATTAATATAAATTGGATGGACCATCCATGATAAGTATTCCAGGGACCTTAAGTTGAGGCCAATGCTAGGTAAGAGGAAGGACCACTAATGAAAGATGACCAACCTAAAAATACTACCATTATGGCATGAATGGACACTTGAAGAGGAGATACTAAAGGTTTCTATATAAAAAGGGACAAGTTGAAACTAAAAAATATGAAATGTTGAAACTCATGTGATAGTCTCTAGAGAAATCATGATTTTATCCAAACATGAAGAAGTGACCTGATTTCATACATCAGTCTATGACATAAAATTGGTGATCAATATTACAGTATCATACCATGTCACTATGCCTTGTGAGTATTTAATAACTTATCAAACTTATGACTTTGGTGGAGTTAATATGGGTAATACTAGTTTGGTTGAGATTTATGGATTGGGTGATATCCATTTCAAGATAAATGTTGGATACACAATCTCGTTAATAGATGTTCACAATGTTCTAAACCTTAAAATCAACCTATTATTTGGAATTAACATTGTCTCAAAAGGCTATGGAAAGATCTTTAGTAATGGAGCATGAAAGGTGACAAAAGGATACATAATCATATCTTGAGGACATATATGTGGTATCTTCCACAAAAATCATGTGAATATATTTGAATACATCCTCAACGTATTGGAAAGATAAACATCATTCAATAGGCTTCATAAGAGACTTTTCCACATGAGAAAAATAAAGTTATATACTATAATAAAGAATAAGTGCATTAGGTTTGACATTAATACATCACAAGGTCCATGAAAATAATACTTTTATGTGAATAGACATATATTATAATTCAATAGTCCTTCATCAAAGAGATCTGAGTTTTTGGATCTAGTGCACTATGGTATATGTGGTCCCATGGAGGTGGATTCATTGGGAGGCAATAAATACTTCATATCCTTTATTGATGGTACATATCAAAATGTGTGGGTGTTCTTATTCTAGATGAAGGACCAAGTACTAGACTACCTCAAGATGTTCCATGCTATGGTGGAGCATGAAACTGGAAGGTAGATGAAGTGAATTTATTTAGACAATGGAGGAGAGTAAAAATCTATGAAATTTGATGCCTATTATAGGATTCAAGGAATATGACATGAGGGGAGGGTCCCACACACCCCACAACACAATAGAGTGGTGGAAAGGATGAATAGATCCATCATGGAGATGGTTAAAATCATGATGAGTTTGGATGAGATGCCTAAGCCAATCTGGGAAGAAGCTGTTCAGGTTTGCAGCTTCCTCACCAATATATCACTGTCGGTCCCACTAAATTTTGAGATTCCATGAAATAGGTGATCCAGTAAAAATCTATCTTACACTAATTTACTATTATTTGGATATTTGGAATTTTCACATGTATCTAAATATATTGGGGGTAATCCAAATCAGATATCAAATCCATGCATCTTCATCAGCTATATAAATGAGGAGTTCAGATACAAGATTTGGGACCCATAGGAGAAGAAGGTGGTAAAAAGTAGAGATGACATGTTCCATGTGAACCATATGATTTAAGAAATTAAAAAATTCTTAGAATTAATTGAAGAGAGAGTGATGGGGAATCAATTAATGATCCAAGACCTGTACCTACACCACCTTTCATTAAAGAGGAGGAGGTACAAGAAGACTGATATGTTGTGGTCTATGAGGAAATAGAGGATGATATTGAGTAGGGGGAGACTCAATCCTCTCAACAAGAAGTTGTTGAACCATCACAAGAGATAGGTGATGTTGTGCCTCACAAACCTAAAATTTCATAGGTTTGAATATAATCATAAAGATCCCATCAATAAAATATTAAGATTCGAAGTACTTGTTGCTAACTATTGAGCGTGATCCTGATGGATAGCAAGAAGTAGTGTATCATCTTGAAATAAATCATGTGGATGCATGAAATGGAGGATGAGATTATGAATTTGGTGAAGAACCATACATATGATTCCGTGGAACTAACCAAAGTTAATAAGGCATTAATGAGAATATGGGTGTTTTTGCTAAAGAAGGATGATATCAGAAAGGATATCAAACCCAAAACTCAGTTAGTGTTCGAGGGGTTCCTTTTTAAGAAATAATTGACAATGATGATATCTTTTCACCTATGGTAAATATGTATTTAATCTGAGTCATTTTTGGATTGGTGGATATCTTAGACCTGGAGCTGTAATGGATGGATGTAAAAACATATTTTCTTTATGGTGACCTCTATGAGGATATCTATATGAATCATCCTGAAGGTTTCAAGGTTTCTGGGAAAAAACACTTATCTGCAAATTAATGAAGATCCTGTATCTAATGCCCAAAACATTTGAATAATATTTTTTCCATAAAAACGTATGCCTTAATCAATAAAAATATATAAGTATAAATAAAATGTAACCATTGGATTTTGACCATTATACAACCATTGGTCAATATAACCGTTGGAAACAATAGTAATTTATAAAATTATAATTTTTATTTAAAATATATATAATTATAGATAATAAATTCTGAAAGAAGAGTTTATGGACTCATCCATTAGACTCCGGCCATACGAATACCAACTTTCAGAGCTTGTAAGGGGGTTTGAATCTCGAGGATTTTCTCTAGAACAAGTCCAAGCTTGGCTTCAACATGTTATGATTGAAAGTAATCGCCTTTGAGAGAAGTTCAAGATGGTATAAATCACCACTCATGAAATGTTGTCCGAGCCTCCCCAAGATTCTTTCACTATTGCAAACCTTACTCATAAGTCCTGTGTAGGTGTAATAAGTGGTTATGTAATATGGCCTTAGTCACATTGTATAATCATTTTTTGTCAATAAATTTTTTAATTCATATTATGGTAATTTTTTTGAATTTTAAATGTAAAAAATAAATATAGAATGAATTTTTAGAAGTTTTATATTTTCGATGAATATTGAAAAAAGAGAATTTTAAGACATCTTTTTTACTTTAAATAAATAATAATGTGAAATTATTTTCAAAAAACAAACTTATACAGTTGTGATCACTATGAAATTTAGGGACTGATAAGATCAAATTATTTTTTTTAATAGTAAATTATGAATAGAAATATTACCCTAATGAATAGTTATATGACCAATAGAATAGAAACCTCACTTAAGTAAGTATAAATATAATTTTGGGCATCTTTATTGGTAATTTGATATTATATTATAAGTAAATACCTATTTTAGAAATTATTATTTAAGTATTATTATTTTTTCGGTTAAATAGATATTTTACTTATAAATTAAATTTCTCATATTTAGAAAAATATTATTATAAAATGGAGTTTATTTTTGAATTCAGAACATCGATATTAGGTTAGGCTGAATTTATGATATTTTTATAAAATGTTTTGTTTTCCGGTGAATAGTAAAAATACAGTTTTGAGTTTCAGTGTGTTTAATGAAATCATTAATGATGTAATGATGATATAATAATTATGGTCAACTATTGAGGTATAAAACATGTTCTGAGGTGTCCCAAGTTTCCAATAACATGGAAATCCCATGGTTTTTTAAATACCGCTAATGAGGTATCCTTTGGAAATTAATAAAATATCCCCTCACTTTTCCAATAAATACCAACCCATTCCTTCATTATTTTCATTCCAAATTACCCCTCAATAAAGATCTGGTATTTTTACCTCCCAAGGAGTCCTCCCATGGTTCCCTAAAACCCCGAAGGTCTCGATCATTGAATTTTAGATGTTACAATTCAATGTAAGGGAACCTTTCACTCTCCTCTTTTAGTCAAGACTTCTTTTATGATATGTATTTTTATTTCCATTTTTTTATGTTGGGGTATGTTCTTCTATATCCAAATTTTTTTCCATTTTATTTCAAAATGATGATATAACCTTTTCTCTCTCATCAACTGATTTTCTGAATTTTTACATGACGTCGTTAGGCTGTCGAATTTTCGTAATGAAATTTTCAAATTCCCCTTTCCTATTCACATTCTCTTTTTTATGTGGT
Source organism: Viscum album (assembly GCA_963277665.1). NCBI lineage: Eukaryota > Viridiplantae > Streptophyta > Magnoliopsida > Santalales > Viscaceae > Viscum > Viscum album. Next base: position 117,956 of record CAUJRU010001629.1, read on the forward strand.
ATGTATTTAAAGTTTCCATACCATGTTATTATTTCCATTTTATTCTACACCTATACTATATTATTAGTGTTTTATTAATGGGTTACCCCTATCCCCTCCCTTTTTAATGTTTTCTAAAACCATGTTGCATAGCCATTACGCTGTAGAAATTTCGTCGAAAATCTCTCCCTTTTTGTCAAGAAATTATTTCATTTTCCTTATATGAATACCCAAACCTCTTTCATTTCTATGGGTATTTATCATTACATAAAAATTAATTATTTTTATTCTGGAATTTTCATACATAAATCCCTCATTCCCTTTTCATGGGTTATAAATAACATAATGATCATGTTTTAAGCACTTATTAAAATGACATGATTTTAATATAAGACCCATTTATTTTATTCTATATGATTCATTTATGAAATGTTTGACTATCATCTATTTGGATCACATTGAAATAAATACATATTAAGGGTTCTCCCTGATAACACTCCAATGCATTAGGTAAAAAAATTAATCTCTAGAGATGACATGTTTTATGATATCTTGGTGAATAACATTGGTAATTTTTAGGACAGCTTGGGGATGGACCTTGGTGATATGGTCCTGAATGTCAAAATGAAATGATGTATCCAATTTTTTAAGATATTATTCAATCTCTTATTATCATGATATATCTCTTCTAAATCCTTTATGATATTTCTTAATGTTCTAATTGTATTCTCTCAAGTTCACATGTAAACTATTTTCCATGTTTTTGCATACTCGACCTTATGCTCACCCTTTCATTTTATGTATGTTCATGGGTTATGATATGAAATAATTGTTCTTAATATGAACATTTAAAGAATACTTTCAAGAGTATTAAAATAATGTTATTTTTTCATGTATTATGTACCTGTTTTACAAGTCACTAAACTTTAAAGGTCCCCTATTAGTAAAATGAAATGAAAAGTTAGGTAATGAAAAGGCGGGATGCCATAGTTGGTATCAAAGGATAATATAGTTATTTGTGTAAACTAGGATATGTAAACTATAGGAATACCCCTATAGAAAAGTTTAAATATAGGAAAACTTCTTGGTATTTTTGTGAAATATTAAGTAAGTGGTTTCCGAACAAATAAATCCATATCTGGATATGAACAAGTGGATGTGGATCTAACAGAGCTGTATCTAGAGGTAAAACCCAAAAACACCGCTTTGAGATAGACTCAAACAGGAACTGGTGCTCAACAACGAGCTTTTTTTCACTCATAGTTTGACACTCCCAAGGGATATATTTGGTAAATAATAATCTTTTTATGAATAATTATTAAGGATTTATAGATAAATGTAATTGTTTTTAAAGAATAATATGTTTAAGAATATTGTTTTAAGACACAAAATTCCTTTATAGTTAAAATATTTTTAAATGAAATAAGCTTCTCACTAAGCTTTTATTATTTTATAAAATGGAAGGAAATAGGAGGAATAATGAAAATTGTGACCATAATGGACCATGTGTTGGTGGACCTCTGATGGAAGACAAAATGGAAACTTGCATTAGAATGATGAACCAACTGACTCATGTTTTGGGAAATAACTTAAATCAAGCTGAGAGACCAATTTCACCATGAAGGGAACAAATTTCAATTGAGTCTTTTGTGTTTCAACAACCCATAAAATTAAATGGATCTACTAACCCATTGATTGTTGAATAGTGGATCAGCTCTATTGAAAAGATCTTTTCTATGCTCCACTTTTCAGAATAGTAGAAGTTAACCCTGGCTGTTTACCACTTAGAGGGAGAATCTGATCAGTGGTAAGAACTGAATAAAATCATGAGTCCAAGAGTGGAGGTAAAATCTATGTAGTGGGAAGAGTTCATAGGGATCTTCTTCAAAAAGTATTTCCCTCATTTTATGAGGAAAAAATGGAGAAAAAGTATTTCAAGCTGAAGAAGAAGGAAAATGAATCTGTTGGAAGCTATGAGATGAACTTCACAAGAATTTCCTATTACACCACAAGATTTTTCATGGATTATAATGGGAGGTTGATAGATTAATTATTGGACTAAGACCTCATCTATGTAATAATATATCCAATAGAGACTATGATATATATGATTAGATCATGTGGAGTGCTATGAAAGTCAAACTGGTGTTTAGTGAGATGCAGTGGTATCATAAATACAATGAAAAGAAGAGGTCAGTAGAGCCAAGAGTAGGGAGGAGCTTTGATTAGGGAAGGGGAGACAAGCATGTGCAATGTCCCACAAGTAATAAATGCGGGAATCATTCGGGGAACTGTCTGCTCGGGTGCGGGAAGTGCTCTAAGTGTGGAAGAGAAGGCCATATCGTGTGGAATCATCATAGTGAGGTGAAGCCTCAACTTCACAACACTAATAAAAAAGGGAAGATGGTGTATGCCATACCTAAAGTCCAATGATTCAAGTGTTCATGGATTGGTCACTTTTCCAATCACTTTCCAAATTTGAGGACAGCGGAGGTGAATCACCATTAGCCTCAACAAAGGCCTAGGGAGAAAGGCTGTGCTTTTCCTATCATGACTGCTGATGTTGAATCTCCAAATGATGTGGTGGAGGGTGCTCTTATAGTTATATCAATACTAGCAAGTAATTTTTTTTCTGGTTCTATGAATTCCTTTATTACCTCCAAGTATTCAAAGAATTTAGAATCAACCCCTGAATTTGTAAAAGTAGAGTTGTCCATCGAGACTCCTTATGGGATTATCCAAGAATCATCAGTGTTTAGAAACTATAGTATTTACTTTGACGAGAATAATATTATCGTAAATATTTTAGTCATTCCCATGTTGGAATTTGACATTATACAAGGGTTGTACTGGCTCTCAAATAACAACGATAAGATCAAATGCAGAAGGAAGGAAATATCAGTAGTCTAGAATGGGAAACCTACAGTTTTCTTCCATGGAGATATTTCTCGACAAGAGATTTTTCTAGAAGAAACTCCTATGGCCTTCTTTATTGATTATATTAGTAAATAAGAAGAAATAAATGAGGGTATAATGATAGAAAATTTCTCCATCGTCCAGGAATAAATTGACTTATTTCTTGATGAGTTACTCGAACCTCCGTTGGAAAGAGAGGTAGATTTCTCTATTGAACTCGTACCTTACACTCATCCGATATCAAAGACCACATATAGGATGGATAATGTAGAGATGGAGGAATAAAAGAAACAACTCTAAGATCTTTTAGAGTAGGAGTTTATCTGACCAAGTGTGTCTCCTTGGGGAGCACTTGTTCTCTTTATGAATAAGAAGGATTTATTAATACAACTATGCATTGATTATAGAGAACTGAATTGGATAACAGTGAAAAAAATACCCTCTTCCAAGAATTCTTGACTTATTTGACCAGCTTTGTTGGGCTCAATTATTCACTAAGATCGATATTTTATCTCATTGTCATCAATTGAGGGTGGAAAAATAAGATATTCTAAAAAATTCCTTCTGATAAAGATATGGGAATTATGAGTTTGTTTTTATACCCATCAACATATCTAAATCTCCTTCTATTTTTATGGATTTGGTGAATCAAGTATTTAAGGAATACCTTGATAAAATTTTGGTAGTTTTTACTGATGATATTATGATATATTTCAAAAGTCATGAGGAGAATGAAGATCATCCAAGGGTTATCATGCAAACTCTACAGAAGGATAAGATTTTTGGAAAGTTCAGAAAATGTGATTTTTTTTACAACAAGTTGCTTTCTTGGGTAACATTGTATACAATGAAGGAATCACAGTTAACCCTACCAAAATGAAGGTTATATATGAGTGTACTCAGCCTAAAAAAATAACTAATATTTATATTTTCCTTGGATTTGTGAGATATTATAGGATTTTTTTGAAAACAATTCCCAAATTTTTAATCCACTAACCAAGTTAACTCAAAAAGGGCTCATGTTCATCTTGATAAATGAGTGTGGGGAATGTTTGCATGCGTTGAACAAGATATTGGTTGCTGAACCCATTCTAACTCTACCCTCAAGTGTAGAAGGATTCATTATTTTTAGCGATGAATATTTGAGAGGGCTTGGGTGTGTCCTTATGAAAATTGATAAGGTGATTGCTTATGCATCTCAACAGTTGAAGTCTCATGAGAAGAACTATCATACACATGATCTCGAGCTAGCTGCTATCTTTTTTCTCTGAGGATATGGAGGCACTATCTTTATGAGGATATGTGTTATGTATACACTGACCATCAATGTTTGAAATATATTTTCACACAAAAGGAATTGAACATGATACAGAGGAGATGGTTGGAACTTCTTAAAGACTATGATTGTTCAATTAATTATCATCTCAAAAGAGAAAAAATCATTGATTCATTAAGTATAAAAGACCTAGTTGTTCTATACATGTTTAGGATTCCTAGAGATCCTTTGATCAATGAACTAGTAAAGCTAGAAATTCGAATTGTAAGGAAAAGGACATCACCAAACCTAAACTAAATGATTTCTCAATCGTTATTACTAGAGAAGAGAAAGAAAGCACAGAAAGAATATCCTTTATTAGAGAATAAGTTTGGGGTTGTAAAGGTATGTTTCCTAAGGTCTATATTGATCAAGAAGGTGTACTAAAATTTCGTACAAGAGTAAGTATTCCATCTGTTCTGTAAATAAATAAGGAGCTGATGGATGAATCGCATAGCTCTACTTTCTCTATACATCCTGGAAGCACAAAAATATATAAGGACCTTCGTGATCATTTTTGGTGGGATAATATGAAAAGGGAGAATGATGACTATCCTAAAAGGTTCCTGGTATGTTTTCAAGTGAACGTATAGTGAAAACATCCTAAAGGGGTATTACAATCACTACCCATACCAGTACAGAAGTGGGACAAAATCACTATGGACATTATCACTGGTATCCTGAGAACTTCCAAAGGAAACAATGTGATATGGGTTATTGTGGAACATATCCCAAATACTTCCCATTTTATCTCTACTTGGGAAGATTTGTCTCTTGATAAACTTGCTAGGATTACCATGCATGAAGTGGTAAGTCTTCATAGAGAACCACATTTATTATATCTGATCATGATCCAGTCATCACATCAAAATTCTAGAGAAGTCATAAACATGATCTGTATACCGAATTTAATTTTATTATGGCCTATCACACCAAAACTGATGTCCAATATGTAAAGAATATTCAAACACTCAAGGAAATGCTGATAACGTTTTCAATGGAATTTAAAGGTGGATGGGATCAACATATCCCATTAGTTGAGTTCCCTTAAAAAAATTGTTTCCACTCGATCATTCAAATGGAACCCTATGAAGCACTATATGGGTAGATATGTAGAACTCCTACTTGTATGGATGAAGCTAGTGAGAGAATGTTTCTTGGGCCTGATCTTATGCAAGAGATGATAGAAAAAGTTCATTCCATCCAGCCACACATTAAGGCTGCTCAGAGTCAGTAAAATAGCAATGCCAAAAACATTCTAAGGGACTTGGTGTTTGTTGTTAGTGACAAATTCTTTCTTATAATTTCATCTTGGAAGAGATTAATCCAGTTTGGAAGGAAAGGGAAGCTCAATCCTAGGTACATTGGCCCCTATGAAATAATTGATCGTGTAGGAGCAGTTTCCAATTATCTTTCACTTCCTCCAAATCTATCACAAGTTCATGATGTCTTCCATGTATCCCTTTTGAGGAAGTACATACCTAACCCTTCACATGTACTAAATCCAGTGGTTGTATGGCTGGAACATAAAATCTCTTGTGAGGAGAAGCCGTTGGAGATCTTGGATCGTATAGATAAGGTTCTATGCAACAAGACTACCCACCTTGTTAATGTTTTGTGTAGGGACCACAAATAAGAAGAAGAAACATGGGAACTAGATGAGTATATAAGGCAGAAGTACACACGCATTTTCTCTTTTGAGGGTATGATATGAAATTTTGGGTACAAAATTTCATTACGGGGGAGAATGTAATGACCCAAACTTATGAATAATATTTTTTTCCTGAAAATGTATGTCTTAATCAATAAAAATATATAAGTATAAATGAAATGTGACCATTGGGTTTTGAATGATATATACTACCATTGGTTTATATGACCCTTAGAAATAATACTAATTTTTAATGTTATAATTGTTGTTTAAAATAAAAATAATAATTGATAATTAATGCAGAAAGAAGAGTCGATGACCTCATCCAGTAGACTTGGGCCATATGAATCCCATCTGTTAGAGCTTGGGAAGTATGTAGCATCATAGGGATTTGCTCTAGATCAAACCCAAGCGGTGCTTCAACATGTTAATCTTGAACATAATATCTTATAGGAGAAGTTCAAGAAGATAGAAATCACCACTCAAGCAATGTTGTCTGAGATGACCCAAGATTCTATCACCATTGCACACCTTACTCTTAGATCTTATACAGGTGTTATAAGGGGCCATGTAATGAGGTCTTAATTACATGGTGTAATAATTTTGTGTAAATAAAATTTTTAATTCTTATTTTGAAAAATATTTTGAATTTTAAATGTTAAAATAAATATAGGATGAATTTTTAAAAGTTTCATATTATTGATGAATATTGAAAAAAAGAGTATTTTAAATTATTTTTATATACATTAAATAAATAATTATGTGAAATTATTTTCAAAAAATAGACATATACAATTGTGATCGGTAAGAAATTTTGAGTCTGATAAGATCAACATAATTTTTTAGTGCATAGTAAATTATGAATAGTAAAATTACCCTTATGAATATTAATATGACCAATGGAATATTATCCTCACTTAAGCAAGTATAAATATAATTTTGGGCATCAGGAATAGTAATGTGATATTATAGTATAACTACAGAACAATTTTATAAATTATTGGTTAAGTATTAGTATGATTTTGGGTAAAACGTGATCTTAATTAAAAATTAAATTTCTCATATTTAGAAAATTATTTTCAAAAAATGGTGTTCATTTTCATATTCAGAACATTGATATTAAGTTAGGGTGAATTTATGATATTTTTATAAAATGTTTTTTAGTGAATAGTAAAAATACAGTTTTGAGTTTTGATGTGTTTAATGACATCATTAATGATGTAATAATGATGTAATAATTCTGGTAGACTCTTAATGAATAAAATATATTATGAGGTGTCCCAATTGAAAAATACCATGGGAAAATACCATGGGAAAGACCATGGTTTTTAAAATACCAAGGAAAATACCATGGTTTTGAAAATACCACTAATGAGGTGTCCTTTGGAAATTAATAAATTATTCCCTCACTTTTTATATAAATACCAACCCATTCCTTCATTATTTTCATTAAAAATTCCTTATCAACGAATAAATGGCCTTTTACCTCCCAAGTAGTCCTCCCAAGGTGACCTCAAGCCAACAGGGTCCCGATCATTGAGTTTTAGAAGTTACTCTCCAAGGTAAGGGGACCTTTCACCCTCTTCTTTTAGTCAAGACTTCTTTTAAGATATGTCTTTTAATTTCATTTTATTTATGTTGGGTTATGTTATTATATATCCTTATTTCTATCTATTTTATTTACAAATTATTAAAGACCCTTTTTTCTCTCATCAATTGATTTTTTGAATTTTTAAGTGATGTCGTTAGGCTACCCAATTTCATAAGGAAATTCTCAACTTCTCTTTTTTCCATTAAAGTTCCCTTTTTTGTGGTAGGTCTCTCAAGATTACATACCATATACTTATTTTCATTTTATTATATCCATGTACTATATTATGAGTCTTTTAGGAATGGGTGACCCCTGCCCCCTATCTTATTAATGTTCTCTAAAACCAGGTTGCATAGACATTATGTTGTAGTGATTTCGTCTCAAAATCTCTCCCTTTTTATGAAGAAATTATTTTATATTCCTTGTATGAATAACCAAAACTCTTTAATATCTATGGGTATTTATCATTAAATAAAAATGATTTATTTGATTCTAGAATTTTCATACATAAATCACTCATTCCCTTTCTGTAGGTTATAAATGACATAATGATAATGTTTTTAAGCACTTTTTTAAACTCAATGATTTTGATATAAAACCCATTTATTTTATTCTATATGGGTTATTTATAAAATGTGTGATTATGATATATGTAGATCACATGAAAATAAAGGCATATTTACAGTTCACCCTGATATCTCTCCAATTCATTGGGTAAAGAAATTAATATTGAGAGATAATGAGTTTTATGATACCTTGGTGAATATCCTCAGTAATTTTTTTGACACCTTGGGGATGGAACTTGGTGATATATTATGAATTTATAAATTAAATATTTTATCCAGATTTTCAAGATATTATTGAAGTTATTATTATCATGATATATTTCTTCCCATGCCTTTATGATATTTCTTCATGTTCTTATTGTATTCTATAAAGTTCCCAGGTAAACCTTTTTCCAAAATTGGGAATTATGCTCACTCATTCCTTTGATGTATCTTCCAAAGTTATGAGATGCATTAATTGTTTTTAGGATTAATATTTCAAGAATCCTTTCAATTGGATTAAAATAATGTCAAATTTTTTCATCTATTATGTACATTTTTTCAATACAGTAGACTTTAAAGAACTTTTTTTTTGTAAAATGAAAAGAAAAGTTATGTATTGAAAAGGCAGGAAGAAATATTGTATGGAATAAAACATGTTCATAGACTATAGTATAATAAGTTTGAATCATTCCTAGTTATCCATTGATATAAGGAGACATAGTAAGGTTGATGTGTTTACTTCCAGAGATTTAGGATGGTAACATGGTTTCTCTTCAAATTTATGTTGATGAGATGTTTATCATTGGGAAGGATGAAATAATGATTAGCTAGTTGAAGAAGGAGTTTTCATATTCTTTTAAAATGATGTAAATAGGACTATCTCAATATATTTTCGGGATGAAGATTATTCATGAAGGAAATATGATATTTTTATTTCTATCTTAGGTGAAGTATGTTGAAAATTTTCAGAAAATTTTCAACAAGGAAATATCCAAACAAGTGGGCATTCCTCTTATAGGTTATCTAATGTTGAGAAAGAGTTCATGTACATCATCCAAGGAAGAAATAGAGGTGATGAATATGATAACACATTCTTCAATAGTTTTAATATTTATGTACTCTATGGTGAGTATGAGGTATGACATTGCCCATGCAGTAGCGATTGTGAGATGATTTTTCTCCAATCACAGGAAGTAGCATTGGGGCGAATTCAAATGGATTCTAAGGCATCTTAAAGGTACTTCGAGGCTATTTTTTCTATGGGGGATTTAACCCTCTCTTGGATTTCTATATAGATGTAGATATAGCGGGAGATCTTTATATTTGGAAATATACATAAGGATACATCTATACATTTATTGGGGGAGTTGTATCAGAGATGTCAAAGTTGAAAAAGTTTGTCACTTTATCCTTGATAGAAGCATTGAAAATTGCTTCTTTAGAATATATTAAGTATATGTTTTGGATAAATTATTTTCTCCAAGATATTGGATTCAGCTAGAAAGAGTACATGGTTTATTGTGATAGTCAAAGTTCTTTGGAATTTGATCAAGAAATCCATGAACCATTCCTAGATAAAGAACACCAACATTCAATATCATTGGATACACAATGTGATAAATTCAATGCTATTGATACTTTCTAAGAACCACATGATGGAGAACCTAAAGGATGTGTTGATAGAGGTGGTTTCTTAGGAGAAGTTGGATCATTTCATATTCCCTAGGGATTACAGCTAGAGGGGGAAATTTTATGGAGTTCTCTGGCTTCCCAACACGATTTCCAAAGGGGATGCACTAACCTCCCATAACTTATAATTACAACCTAGTTGTTGTATACTCTTCATGTGAAATAACTATTAAATTGGAATAAATGTTAGTTTTCAAAGATACTAGTTTATTCCAGGTTTTATGTCCAAGTCTTGTGGGGTGAGGATTTCTGGGAGTTGTGTCAAACTTGAATCCTCCTACCATGGATATATAAGGAGTCCTTGGGAATACTATTGAAATCCTCAACTAAGCTAAGAGATATCCTGTAATTGGTGAGAGAACCAAGAGATCTTTATGTGATAGAAATAAAGGGGGTGTGTGAGGGGTCTTTATTGAATATTTTTTATTATTTAAATATTGTCTAGTTTATCCCTGCATTCATATCTCTTTAAGATAAGTGAATCACAAAAAGCTTCACCGGCTCCCTTTCCATACCCAAAACCACTGATGTATCTATATTTGGAGTTAAAACACCCCCTATCTGTAACCACCACTAGCACCACCACCCCTCTACCCCCACCATTGTTTGAACCTTCACATTGATTGTATCCCTCACCTGAGTGACCCCAGCCTCAAATCCATTCCTATCACCGTGGAGGGTCTTTGTGGTGATGTTTAGGTGTAAGAGGAGAAAATACATGAATAAAACACTCATTTGTGTGGTGTTTCCCATTTTCCCCATAATAAAAATCACAATGAATATCATATTATGAGTATGAGTGTGTTGTTGTGAAGAGGATCACTACTTATAGGCTTCTTGATCACTTCACTGCTATTTTTTGTTATATTCATTTTTCATTTTTAGACTTTTTCAACTTTTGACTATTCGAATTGAGTTATTTTGGAATAGATAAGGACACGTAACTACATCATGTATGAATGGGATACACACAAGAAAACACGCACACATACATATAATATTGAGAATAGGTCAGTTCCGTCAACCATGAAAAAAACAAGAAAGAAAATCGTAGTAAACATGAAAGGAATGGGATTTGACCCCGTGTCCTGTCCCTCACCCCCTAAACCCATACCATCACTTACCAAAAATAGCGGGGGAAAAATATTCATGTAAAATTTCATTTTTAAAAAATAAAAAATTGTGGAATGATGCTCTTTCCCCTTTATCCTTCCTTGGAATCTCCTTCCCCAAGCCTCCTTTTTAGTTTTGGTTTCCCATTCTTGGTTTCCACTGTTCTTATGTTGTTGGGAATTCCAAACCAAAGAATAAATTTTTTATTTTTTGGTGACATAGGTTATGTGATATATGATGATCAATGATTTTATAATTAAATTGGCAATGTTAATTTTTTTACTATTGTGTATATGGTGTTTATGCATCACTTCTATAGAATTGACATATCTCAGTACTATAAATGGTCTTTTTAAACACAAAAAATAATTGGAAATTAGATTTCCCTTAACAGCACTCAGCCTTTATTAGCACATTATTTTGATGCTGGTAAAGGCTATGAAGCTTCTACAAAAAAGAAGCCATGTAACAACCCTATGACAGG